>JACXGJ010000143.1:97396-128619 GCA_016801105.1 Esox niger
CCAGTGGCAAGCAGCTGGAGTGGAATGACCAAGCAACCAGTGGCAAGCAGCTGGAGTGGAATGACCAAGCAACCAGTGGCAAGCAGCTGGAGTGGAATGACCAAGCAACCAGTGGCAAGCAGCTGGAGTGGAATGACCAAGCAACCAGTGGCAAGCAGCTGGAGTGGAATGACCAAGCAACCAGTGGCAACACTGATACCTTTTAAAAGTCTTCTGTATAGCAATACGTTTGAAGAAGATGTTTTTCCAAAAACATTTCCTAGCGTTAGCGACAGAAACTTTACAATTGCATTATTACACTGCATGCACAACTATTGGGCAAATTGCATTTCTCAAGATTTATTTTATTGTTGAACAATCACAATTCTTTATGTCAATCCAAAATATAATTGAACCTCAAAACTAAATATTAGATCAAAGTCACTTTTCCTTTGTTTTTCTCAGGGGAATACATAAGAATGCAGAATTATTAGGCAACAGTAGATGGACAGAATTATTAGGCAACTAATTAAACAATGATTTTTTTCCAACTCACATGTTTATTCTAATTTTTTTAAGTGTAACATAAGTAACACAAAATGACAATAAGAATTTTTTTGTATTTACTAAATATTTAGTGACCAATATAACCCCCCTTATTTTCAGTAACTGCCATGAGCCTCCTTGAATGGAGTCTGTCAGTTTCTTGATCTGTTCACGATCAACTTTCACTGAAGTAGTAACCACAGCCTCCCAAAGGCTGTTCAAAGAGGTGTATTGTCTTCCCTGACTGTAAATCTCACATCTGAAAAGGCCCCAGAAATTCTCAATAGAATTTCAATCAGGAGAGGAAGGAGGCCAGATCATTATTCGGGCATCTTTGTGGCCCTTGCTAGCTAGCCAAGCAGTGGAGTACTTGTGATCTGCATGTGATGGAGCATTGTCCTGCATGAAGTTTATGGCCTTTTAAAATGCTGAGGACTTCTTACGTCCACCACCTGGCTGGTGCCTGACTGAAGTGGTGCCGTGTGTCCGTTAGTAATCCAGCCTTGGGCCCATTCATCTGGAACATCAAGAGTCACTCTTATTTCATCTGTCATTTGAAAAATCTGTCTTCAGGTATTCCTTTGCCCAATCCATACAGTACTTTTCAAATCTCATTCAGTGGTGGTCATGATTCAGCCTTCATGACCTTGCCCTTGTCTCTGAGCACTTGACACCTTGTACTTCTGGACACTCCAGGTAGGTTGAAGTTCCGGAATATGGTGGCACTGGAGGATTATGGGTTCCTGGTAGGTTGCAGTTCCGGAATATGATGGCACTGGAGGATAATGGGTCCCTGGTAGTCTTTTGCAGTTAATTTTCATATTTTCTTCTCCAAGCATTTATTGCAACCCAGTTAGCTATTCACAACAAAAGCTGTGATTGTTTGGTGATCATGTCTCAATAGTTTAGCTATTTCAAAAGTGTTGCATCCATCTGAAAAGCAATGCCATTTTCTTACTTTTCAGTGTCAGTTAATTATCTTTTTTGGCCCCTTTTACCTGAGGTCATGAAGCTGCCTAATAACTATGCACACCTTGATATTAGGTGTTATTCACTGTTGCCACACCTTCCCTCATTACAACAATAAATGTTACCTAAAAATGATTCAATCCGGTGAGCATTCAGGTTTATATGGTTTGGAGTTGGAAAATGTGCATAGAAATCATGATTCAAATCAGAATACTCACTTAATAATTATGCACGTAGTGTAGACCAAGCTTTAGCAGTTTATAGAGAGGTTAAGTATGAGAGGGAACGAAATGGATTTAAAGTCATCTGTAAGTTTAGTTTTTTTTCATTTAGCCCTGTTCTATGAGCACAAATTGATCCACTCAGCCGGACAGAGCAGGATGGGAGTGTGTACCTGGCATGGAGGAAAGAGGACAAGTAAGAGCCACAAGATATGCGGAGGTAGAAGAGTAGGGTCCAAAAGGAAAAACCAGGAGACTGAAGGGTGAATAGGGCAGAGGTGATATGATTAAAGACGGAGAGCAAGCGAATATTGTGGAGGCGTCTGCCATTTTGTCTAGGAACTGGGTGAGTGCTGTTGGATCAGAGAAATAACAGAGACACGGCCTTGACCAAAGACCTAGAGGGTGGTTGCCTCTAGTGAAGAAAAGGTAGTGCATATTCCCAGTTTTGTGAATTTGATGGGACTAAGTAAGGGTGAGGCCAAAAAAGGACGAGAGTGAAATGAAAGGGGTGGAGAAAAATCAGTGCATGTTGTGAGGTTGAAATTCCCCAATACCATTTGAGGAAAGCTGATGTCAACAAATTAGCATATCAAGATGTCAAGCGCAATGACATCTCAACGGGCCACAGGTGGATGATAGATGACATCAATGTTATGCTTGAGTAGACAGGTGACAGTTACATCATGAAAATTAATAAAGGAGATGTGCAAAAGTGTGCAATGGGAATAGAGAAAATCTCCACTTTGAGGCAATTAGTAGCCTTGCCCCACAATCACAATAACTGGATGCTTTCAGACTACGGGAAAACATAGACGAAGCTAGAGCAGCTGCAGTAGCAGTGTCCTCCTGGGTAATCCATGTCTCTGTAAGGGCTAAAATGTCAGGAAACTTGAGAGCAACATAGACTGAGATGAACTCTGCCTTGTTGACGGCAGATAGACTGTTCCAAAAGACTGCTGGAGACCAGGACATCCATATGGACTCTGCAGGCAGGGTACGCTAGATTTGAAGGATTGTAGTCATGGGGCAGAGGCTGTCTGTGAAACCTTGGGGAGAGGAATGAACAAGGATTGAAAAAGCATACTGCAGTTGACAAAGTGAAAAAAATTACCAAATGAGATCATTTTAAGACACTGCTGTGGAGTGTTGTGGAGCCTACTTCCCCGTCCTGAAATAACTTAATAGAACAACTCAGCAGAAGAGTAATACCCAACATATTGTATGGGACCCAGTGGTTGGTGAATGGAATTAACAATATAGCAAACGTATGACTTTACAGCCTTTACTGTAGCAGTGATAAGATGGATCCAGCTGTTTTCCCTTGTGTATGCCCCATTTTGTTCCACTGCATGGGATATTGTTATAGCGTATTCTAACACAGTCCAGTATCTTTTTGTTCCAAGGCCGATTATGTAATTTTAAAATGAAGCTCTTTGTTGCAGCCGGTTAGTCCAGATAACATACTTAATCGGCTTTGCTAATCAGACTTGAATTTTTGACAATCCTAGACACAATTGTTAAGTATGTGTTAAAGGTTACAGTTGGGTTTAGAGTAAAACATTTTAGACATTTTATTTTCCTTTATTTAGACAGGCAGCTTTATTTATACGCAGTACTTGGGGTCAGTGTGAAAAGGTATGTTTTGAGGAAGAAACATTAATCTTAGATGAATTCCACCTTTTTGCATGGTGTCTTTTTCAAACAGTATGTTTACACACATCTCCAAATTAGCTTTTCTGACTTGTGCTATACAGTACATAAGTACAGGAGGGACAAAATGAACAACCGCGTGGCGCTGAGTTCCCTTTCCCTCTCCCTCTCCGGTGCTCTACCTCGCCAGCTTACTAAACGCCGGCAGGAAATGATGGCAACAGCGCACCCCACGGGCACACCTGCTCCCCATCACTAATTACGTTGTCTATTTATGTTCCTTGTTTTCACCCGAAATTCACGGGTTATTGTGTTCCTATTGGTCATAACCGTGTGGTGCTGGCACTTACTGTTCTGAGATTAAAGAGAAACGTTGATCGTTTTGTTGTTTTCATTTTAGTCGCACTTTTACACACACGCTGCCCTCGCGCCTCACAGCGGCTACGTCACAATTACAAATGCAGCTGCCGAGGTCACATTTGGTTGATTGCCAATTACCGGTAGCGGTTGAATTTCCTCTGCTCCTTAAATGGCGTTTTTTCTTTTTTGAGTGTTTTTCTAGCCGTGACCCTTGTACTATTTATTTTTTGTGTAACATCAGATTGATCAAGTTAACAACGTGTTGGATCTATTTTCCGTCACAATTCTTTTTAAAAGAGGACAAGCTAATTTCAAATTGCATTCACTGGCAGCATGTGTCCTTGGTGAAAAAAATCTATTACAGGTGAGGCTCATTGCTGCTCAGTTGAAAAAGATCAGCAATCACAATACCAGAGCTGTGGGTTCTGTTCCCACATGGGGCCAGTATGGAGATATATGCACTTCCCTAATGTTAGTCTCTCTGGATAAGAGCATATGTTAAATTATACAACTGTAAAGTTCACCAGACCGTTTATACTCAGACTAGCGGGCTTGGTAATCAGTTGGATTATGTTTATTTCAGTGTATATTTATCTGAATCCCCAAAGATTTTCACCTGTAGGATGTTGCAAGGGTTGCTGTGAAGTCAGTGAGTTCATTGAGAGCACCTCTATTGGCAGAAGGTGGACAATATCCTTCCAAAATTGTGACTGGAGAATTATTTCCTAACTTGAGGACTTATGGCCAGAACATCAAAATGCTTTGGAACAGAGATCACGACTTCGTAGCCCTTTATCCTCCCTGCTCTGTGTATATTGTAACTCTGTTCATCATCTGTTCTGTATACAGAAAGAGTGAAATGTGTGTGTCTGTGACCACAACGTCACCAGTATTCCAACAAAATGTTTCCTGGATCTTGAAAATGTTTTCATCAGAATTCAGAGATTGATCAGATTAGAAATAAATGAATGAATAAGTGAACGAATGAGGCAGCTGGGTAATGGGGACTTGTGGTAAGGGGTATGTTGTGGTGGGTATGTTGAATAGCTGCTTGATAAGTGGTAAATTTGAGGCCAAAACCGTGGGAGAGTTAGAAATATTACCACGTTAGATTCCAGGTCTGTGTGTTTGTGTGATCCCTGTCTATGTGTACTTGTGTGGACCTGACAACCCCACGTGGACAGGACGGTAAAACCTGAAAAATCACTGCGATCGTAAAACCATGGTATGTACCCACTAGGGGAAATGTGATTTCTGGCTTTAGGGGTTAGGTTTACTGCAAAACGAACGGGTATAGTGGTATGCACTAGGCTGCATTTGGGTTTAGAGTTAGGTGTCAGGATTAGGTTCTGTGGAGGCATTAACGTTATACTCTTGTTAGATTAAGCCTAACAGTTAGGTTTGGGTGTAGGTAAAAGGTAACATGGATTTCTACCTCCAGTTTAGAAAAGACAAACATGTGCATGTGTGTGTCTGTTTTGTGGATATCCTCTTGGGGCCTCCTGTTCCCCACAGACCTGGTCTTTCTCCTGGATCAGTGTCTGACACTCCTTCACACCTGCCGGCAGGAAGTGTCCGGGCCCCCCAGGCCCTGAGGGGTTTACAATGCCCCCGACGGGGTCGCCGAGCCGCAAAGGAAGATTCACACGTAGCTTCCCATTACTCCCCTGGACGGCTCGTTGGCCGCCTCACCTCACACACATGCCCCTCCAATGCGATAATTAACAGACATCTTATTCACACATGTTGTTAGTTAGATCTCCTGCCTCAGATGTAAACAGGCCAGGTTGGAAGTGTCAGGGGCCCCATACTCAGAAGGGTTTCCAAGGCCCCAGATGGAGTCACTGAGCCAGTATAGTGTAACAGTCAGTATAATGTTTCATGCGTCAACTAAAACAATTAATAAACTGCAGCGTAAGTGCAGTATTCAGGCTGAAGTTAAGATATGGTAAAGTCAATCTTCTGTGTCTACGAGACAAAACATCCCAAACTCTTTTGTAAGGACTATTTGTAAGCGACTGTCGACTGGCCCGAGGGTAGGCCATACTCATAATGATGGCCGTGTATAGTCTGCTTAACACATCAGCTGTTCCTGGACTGGAAAACCTGCTGTTTCACTCTACCTCTCCTGCTTTGAGTCCAGAGACATGAGAGACAGAGAAATGGACCAGGAGAGAAGCTCATTTGTCAATGAGGTGGAGAAAAAGGGAGGTTTGATGCATTTTTTATCATCTAACTGCTCTATCTTTTTTGCCTTTTCAATCCTAATTAATGACATTATCCTGGACAGGAAATACATTAACCTGGACTCTTAGAGGACCATGACCTGAACCAACACATGAATGGGCCCTGTTACAGCAGGTCCCTTTGTTTAGGAGAAATATGAAGTGAAGCACTATAATGAATTCAATGAGTGGTTCTCTTACAGAACCTTTTCCCTTTGTGGGTGGGACTTCAGCTGTTACCAGGGATGCGAGACCTAAGCACATTACAACATTTTAAATCTGTCTTTCTTTTGATTGTTTAAAAATGGTTTTATATGAATTGTCAGAAACGATGTGAGTGATACTAAACATATTGTGAGATGTCAACATTTTTGTTTGTGATATAGCAAATTAATGATTCTAAATCATACCATATATGAATGGAAAGAAACCCCCATATGCAATTTAACCTACAGATCATTAATCATTCCCAACTGCCAACAGAGAAAGTAAAGATTTTAAGAGAATCAATTGAAGTGCTGGATCCCATATGTTGTTATGATCATTCTGTTGTTGCAGGATTCTGGCTCAGATTGAGACTTGGCACTCGTACAGGTTATTTTTTTGGGGGGCTGGGGGGGTGTTTAGATGGCCATTGTTCTCACAAGTCAAATTTGCATGTACATCAACTTATTAAATGTAGATTTTCTGCTCCGGCTAAGCAGGGCCATATTAAGCCATATGTGTACTCTGTTCATATACTCTTGAAATTTGACATGAACCAGAACGGAATGAGTTCCTGTGGTGAGTCCTAAGCATATCTACTGCAAAAGTCTATTCATCCCTTCTCTTTGGTTCTCTTCTAGCGACCTCAGTTCAACTCCACACAGCAACGTCTCTGCAGTGTGTCAAAAAGAGGAAGTCAACCAATCGTATGTATCTGCCTATCTTAGAATTATCACTTGGCTTTGGTTTAGGACACGTTGCCAGCGAGAACGTGAGATTGGTGACCTGATGAACATGAACGTTTCCGTGTAGACAAACGTTTTACAGGAAAATATTTCCTTATTTTTAACAGAAGGCACCATTGGAGTCCTTTTTATTCTGCTTGCCTCGGGATTGCTGTGAAAGATCATCAGAACAGCTAGACCGTTAATGGTTTCTTTGCCTGATTGAGCCAATCTGGCTTATGTTCTTTGACGGTTCCCTTATATATTTCTTCTGTTGACCCTCTATCACGGCTACCTGACAGGATGTTTCAATTCATATTGGTTATAAGCAAACGGAGTCTGACGTATTTCAGTTCATACCAATAATACAAGAACAAGGAGACAAGTGGGTGTGAATATTTATGTCTACAAAGACTCCCTGTGGCAGCCAAACACCACAACACAGCTCCAAGCGTTCGTTTCTTCACCGCAAAGTGTCTGGATATGACCCTTCACCAAATGTGAACACATTCAGGATTGCATGATGTTTCCTAGAAACCAATGGGCCAAGAGCCAGAATACACACGAGTAAAGCAGCGTTAGAGAGAAAATGTTGCTTAATTAATGTCAATCATTGAGCAGTACCCTAGCCTGGTTTCATGGTTATGGTACTGTTGTTTTGAGCTTGCCTGCATGATCTTAAACAATGTTGTGATCATTATAAGCAGCTTTGGGCAAAATTACAATTACTTCAAGTATGTCTTACTTTATTTATAGAATATGTGACTTCTGGTCTTCTTGATATGGTGAAGAATATAAACAAAACTCCAAACCGAGAAACTCCAAACTCCAGACACACACGCACGTCATGTTATATTTTGAAAGAATGAATTGCTTCCTCATGAATCCTGTTTTCATTGTCTTCTTCAAAGTAGGTCTAGGTTCCTTTGTGAATAGCCTTAGCCTCTGGAGTCAAACAACAGGATTGATGAATCAGCTCACTTTTTTTGCAAAAATAATGCAATTGCATGATTCTTTTCTCAACAGACCAACATTGCTATTGTTACAGATAATTAGCCACAGTCCCTAATAAAAAATGTACCCAAACCATTCTAGTTGAGGACATGACCCTTCTCCCAAAGTTATATTTGGAGCTGATAGCTCCTGTTGGACAGTAGAGCAGATAAGCAAACACCAGGACTTCACATTGCACCAAGCATGTCAAGTGTCAGTTTGTTGTGAGAAATATCTCTCCGTCTGGACATGGGCTCCTGTTAGACATTAAAACATACAAGAAACAGGCCTTTGGGCGGCACGGATAGTACTTTATGAACTGGAACTTTATGTACCAGCAACAGTTACAGAGGAGTGTGAATTTTTATGTCCATGCCAGTGGAATGAAAGGGAGGCAGAGTATTTTGAGTGGGATTAAAGTATGGTCTGGGGTTCTGCAAAGTTGCACGTTCTGAAAGTGAGGGTTTTCATTGGCTTCTGGTATGGTGAAGCAAAGTAGCGAACATTTTGAAGTGCAAACGGGTTTGCGTTTATGTATAGATCTAAATTAGAGGAAATTAGCCTTTGGCTAAACTAGATTAACTTTTTTAATCACAGCTGAGAGCACACTATCTTGAATGAGCCACACTAGGCCAAATTGCCTACAGTACAAGAGCAGTGTCATGTTTGAAATAAAATCATCATAAATATCATAATGAGGGGCGCTTCAATAAGGGTTCTGGTATTGCCACTGATTCGAGCATTTACCAATATCAGTGGAAGCGTATCTGTAAATGCTTCCTTGGAGTTGGCAGCAAGACAATACAGTAATAGCTCTGCTAGCTCTTTTCTACTGAAATCTTAAGAGAATCCACCATGGCCTCCCATAGCTATTAGGCTGTATTACGTTCACCACCAGTGGAGGTCCAACAGAATACAAAACGGGCTGAATAAATCAGAACGGGGCTAGAAGCTATTTTGTTAGCAGGGGTGAGAAGTGTAACGTTTCATCAGTGTGCATAAATGAGTCCTCAACCGGAGTTCCATCACAGCGGTTTCATTTTTCCAAGCCTGGGATCCAAGTGGCTGCAGTCACAAACCACATCGCCTGGAGTGTTTTCAGTGCCTGGGCTGAGGCTCCCATGGAGGCTGTTTGGGTTTCTCCTGGTCTCCTTTTTCTTGCTCCTCTGCTGTGCATGGCAAACTATAAAGGTGGTTTCATGTGAAGTGGAAATGGTCTTTGGTTTCACCGTGGTGTTATTTGAGACATCGTCCTCTGATAGACGAACATCCTGACAAACATCAGGGATTTGTACATCACGCTACATTAAAAGGCCTATCAGTAAAACCTGACAGGTTTCCTGTCCAAAGGCCCTTCTGGCTTGCATGGCCACCTACTTCCTCAGATATGAATGTGATCTGATTTGCTCCATCAGCTAAACCTTGAATTAATCTTAGAAAACATCACATTTCCACTTCCACATGACTTTTCACTCTTGATTGTACAGTAAAACATGCTGCATGAATTTCAACAGATGGTGTAAACATGATGTTGCCTCAAGTTTAACAATGATGTTCTAAATCCCAATGAATTGCACAAGGCCATTTGTAAAGATGATGGTAATTTGCCAAGATTATATGGACTATTTGTCATAGAGGCATGTTACTGTTTTGTTCAGATAACTGAAGAAAATCCTCCATGATTAACGTTTTATCCGAGTCTTCATCATATCACAGCCTCAGAGATATTGGCCATGATATGGACCATGGGATCTGAAATAGATTACACATGTACAAGTCACTCATGCTCCACGACCTTAGCCTTCAAGCAGCAATATTCCCACTGTCTGCTTTGCAGCTATTTGTAGGTGTGTGCTTGTGTGCGTCTAAATTGAGCAAACTTCGAAATCTCTCAACGCCTGCTATCAGTCCGTGTCGGCCGACTGAAGTATGAACTGTGTTTCACACCGTCTTAGACGATTTGGAGCCAACAGCATATCAACACTGATCCTTTGGCCAGTGACACACACGCTAACACACACGCTAACACACACGCTAACACACACGCACACACAGATCCATCCATTGCACAAGAGGCCAGTGCTTCCCGGCGTCTTCCGTGTCAGTGTTATCTCTGGCATGTTAACTGGTCCGTCTGTCCGTGAAGAGAGAAAATTGCCTGGAAGAGGAATTTGACTCTCCCACATCAACTGTAACAATTTGCGACACCGGTTTGGTTTGGAAAACCTGGTTGTGGAAGAAAAGTGTACTGAAACATGATACACATTATGCTACACCACTTCTCCGTCTCTTCTACAAGCGTAATACTCCCTCAATTTCATTGTGTCCAATGGAATCAACAGTTTTCTACATTACTCGTCCAGCCAGGAAGTCATTTGGGTCGTTGTGGGAGAGGGCACACTTACTCAGCGGACAAACTCAGGTAGCTTTGCAAGTGCTGATCCCCTTGAGGGACTCACTGTAGTGCAATGGTATCTGGAAATAAATGCTAACATTGTCTCCACGCGTCTTGGGAGTCAGTAAATGTTGACTGCGCCCCAGTGACAACGATCTCTCAGTGAGTCTGATTTTGGCAAAACAACAATGCTTGGGTCTTGGGGAGTCTGTAGATTGGGTGAATAGGTCTGAGAGAGAAGATGCGGTTTCATAAAGTCCAATGCCTGTCAAATGTGGTAAACCAGGGAACAAGTCCGTCTGAGATCTAGACTTTGGGATTATGACTGCATGGATGATTTTTGCTTCTGATTTGTTACTGAGGGGTTCATTACCACAGGCATACATACAAGCCCACAATTGTCGAACTACACACACAAACACACATGCAAGCACACACCGAAGCACATACACACACTGTTTCCAACCACAGACACACTCTCTTCTGGAGCTACTGTTCAATCCCCACATTTACATGAACATTTCAGACATTTAGCTGACACATTCTTCTTAAGATGTCTCGCTAGGACAACCACATAACCTCACAGAAAGAGATGTGGTTTGACTGGCCTGAGCGGAGGAGCAATATTCCCATTGTTGTGGAATGGTCAAAAGACTAGAGGTGTAGAACGAGGAGCATCCTTATGTACGGTTTGGGAATAGCCTGAAGGCAGGCTGGGGAAGTTCCCTTTGCTTCTCCATAGACAAGAGCCACAGTCTTTTACTGAATGTGAACTTATACTGGAACCACTGACATCCACAACTGAGGCAGCCAATACTGAATGCAAAGAAGCTCTTTGAAGTATACTTTGTAAATAACATAAAGATTAAATGCAGAATAAGCCCTTAAACAAAAACAGAGTAAGATGGGTGATTTTGATGATAGGCTTGAATTGGCCTGGCCAAAAATCACGAGGCTCCCCATTTTTGCAATTCTTTCTTGTGGTAGAGATAAATCTAAATGCGATTTTATAGCACACATCGCTAGCTGTGTCTGTGATGTCTGGTTTTATTTCGTGCAAGGTTGCTGTGAGGTCAGCACTCCAGATCTGATTTAAGGCTGGGGCTTAGAAGCTTGACTTAATGCATCTGTTCTCAGTTTCACACCGAAGCTGTCTAACCCAGAGACCCTCAGGGAAAACAAGACACTAACACACTGGACCCAATATCTGTTTCTGCGGTTTGTACTATGCTGGGATTAATGAAAGTTTGTAGGTTAGCTATGTATGGAAAATGACAGCAGAAGTAGAAAGCATATCTCCAAGGCAACAAGTCATATGATACACTATCTTTTCGTGCTGGCAGCTTTAGTTCATCTGGCAAACACAGCTCAAATGGAGCACAGTAGTACCAGGTTTTGAATGCTGACGGTCATTCACAATTTTATTCTTGTTATCTGCAGTGCCTATAGAACGTCTTTCATTTATTATAGCTGCGTGTTTCCAATGGCTGTCATACTTAAAGGTGAATTTTCAACATAGTTTTGGCTCTCTTGCAGAGGGCTGCAGGTTTGCCTCAAGGTCTTTTGTAATTTGCATGATCACTTTTCCCTTCATTCCTTACAAGGGGCCCAATCCCCGATAATGAGAAACATCCCCAGAACATGATGCTGCCACCACCTTGATTCGCATAAAACATTGTGTCCTTTCACACTTTGCATTCAAGCCATTTTTATTTTGTCAAACATGTTCACTGCTACAGAAACTCCTGCTACAGAGTTTTTTTTAGGCATCCTTCAAATGTGATTCATGGTGTGCTATAATACTCTACTGGCCAGATTTGTGGATTGCTTGGGTTATTATCCTATGCACACTTTGACCTGTCTCAGCCACAAGAGACTGCATATATAAGGCTCTCCTTCCAAAATATGATAGCTTTTATGAGGAGGGTGTATCCAATTACGATATATCTGTTTTGTAATTTTAATATATTGTTTCATGTAATAATCAATACCATTTCAATCACAAAATTCAATACCCTTTAAAGTGTGAACTGGTATGTGTAGTGACAAAAAATAACATTTAATGCATGGAACATAGCAAACTGTGAAAAATGTAAAGGCGGTGTAGACTTTCTGCATTTTGTTTTCAAGTCCTTCTCCATAGCATGTGAGCACAACCTGGTCTGTGCCAACACTGCTATCAGCAGCCAGACCGCCTTTGAGGCAAAAGACCCAACATAAAAGAGAACAGTTCATGCAAACAGCTTGTAGCACATCTTGTTGCTGTAGTGTAGCACTTCAATTTACAGCCCAAATGTTACTGGCTTCAGACTTACAAGAGCTGTGCCTTTCTCTGTTTACCTATCTCCCTGTCTCTCAATTTCTCTTTCCTTCCTCCTCCGTTCCCTCCTTCATTTGTCTCTCTTTTCTTTCTCATTTTCTCTCATTCTCCCTTTAATTCTCTCTCTCTCCCCTTCTCTGGATGCAGTGAGTCTGTGGTCTCCAAGCCAAGTCAACGGTTGGCCATCTGACAGGGCTACAGATATTTTCCCAATGACTAGTGGGACTTGTGCCTTCTATAATTAACAACTTGTTTTATTTCAAATGACAGAACCACTTCTTTAGCAATGTGCCTCTGTTTGCCAGCAGGAGTCAGTTCACTTTATTCAGCTGAGCTGGCCAGCAGAGTAAAAGTAAGGATTTGTTCATTGACGCATCCCCTGGGACCAGAAGGAGTGCATGATGTAGCACACAAAGCTGATTGTTCCAAGGAAGTCAAAGTCAACTTATTGTGCACTTCCTTTGGAGTTTGTTGAAGTGTTCAATTATTTTTTTGTAGCTCGTTGTGCTGTAATGAACATTTTCTCTGATATGAGGAGGGGATTGATTAAATGTCTCTGGACCTAGGTGTGCACTTTCAGGACTTTGGTAACAAACAGTAATTGTGCAAAAATATACAACTGCGAGGTTGCTTTATTTCTTTCCTGCCATGGGTGACCATGAATTACAGTAATCATCTGTAAGTATTATACTAACAGGGAGTATTTTCATAAAGTAAATGAGAAAAGAAAAAAAACAATTTCTGTTTTGAATGGGATGTTGCCCAAAGTTCCTGATTTCCTGGCTAGTCTACCCGGGGAAGCATGCACAGATGGTCCTGTGGAGGAGTCCTCATATCTTCTATGACTGCATTGAGCGTCTGAAATCATACTTTCATGTACTGCTGCTATGCTGTTAAGCGAGTCTTACACCACCTATATTTGATGTCCGGTTTGGGTCGGAGACAAAGCAAGTAGGTTATTGGGGATGGAGATGTGTGGAGAGGTGATGAGAGGGGAGAAAGAGAAAATGGAGTAAATATTAGCAGTGTGGGGGGAGGTAAAGAGAAATAGCTGAACCTAGAGAGAGGAAGCGAGTGAAAGAGAAGAAGCTCGTGGATAAGCAGCTGACGACAGGTAGGAATTTCATACTAACGTGTCTGAAGTAGAACAACATCACACATAGGCAGTGTTCATATTAAACCTGTTTGGATAAAAGGCTTTCCTTCCCTGCTTCCACTACAGCCAGTTAGTCAGGACCATCATCGCATCCCAAATGACACGCTATCTAGTGCATTACTCCTTCAGTGGACCTATAGGGCTTTTGTGGGAATCAGTGCACTATTTTGGCAATAGAAAGCCATTTGTGTCGTGGCCCGGGGTTCTCTGCTCTCTCTGGATTCCGTGTCTGTCTCTCTGGCCTGGACTTGTTTAGACTGGCGTTTTAGTGCCAAGGTCCATATCTGCTATACACACACCATCTTATCTGCTTTGTCTACTGTTTCCAGCTTGCTCAGGTCGGGATGTAAATTGAACTTGAGGTCAACCTGGAAATGAATGTTGCTGTTGGATACTGTTAGTGTTAGGGTGAAATCAGGACATAATGCTACAGTAGAGTGGAACCAAGGCATGCAGTCAGAGTTAGTGTTATACCAGGAAATGGGCAAAATATGTAATAGGTGCAAATGTCTATTATCAGTTTCTTTAAGTTTTAGATGTGCCCACAATTTCAAAAGTATTGTTGGGCATTTTCCAGATACATTTTTTATATTTTGCAATAATTTTGATATTTAGAATATTTGATTATAAATTAATTTAATTTAACCTGACATGAAAGAAATGGTGCAGGTAATTTCATAAAGCTTCAAATGAGATTCATCTTTAATTTTATCTTTACTCTTTTCAGAAAAAAATATGCAGGATATACAACCCTGTTTGCTAAAAACATGAGACACTGTGTAAAATGTAAACAGAATGCGATGATGGTACAAAGACAACATATCAAATGTTGACACTGAGACATTTCATTGTTCATTGAAAAATATATGCCCGCTTTGATTTGATGCCAGCAACACATTTCCAAAATATGGAAGAGGGGCAACCAAAGTCTGGAAAAGTTGTTTAATGCAAAAAATAAACCCGGAGGAACATCTCATAACTAATTAGGTTATATGGCAACAAATCTGTCATGGGTTTACTTCTGGGACCCTCTTTTCCATGGCTCAATCCATGACTCAGGCATGAAACAGCCAGTCCTGTGTTTTGCTCCTAACCTAGGCCAGACATCTTATGGGAAGACCGATGTTGTCCGAGGTCTAAACGATACTGGTTCTGCTGTGGAGTCCCACCACCTCTGTGGCCTCAGTGATGTCATAGGTGGAACTGTTGGGTGCCACATCCCCATAAGAGAAGAGGTCTACATGAACAGAAAGTCCTTCTACTGTATCCTTTGGGGATTGTAGACGAGAGTGGGTGATTCATTTACAAACACGCCCCTGTCCTGACTTCTTTGAATTGTGTTGCTGGCATTAAATTCGAAATGGGCATGCATTTTTCCAAAAACAATAACTATTCTCAGTTTCAACATCTGATATGTTGTCTTTGTAATATTTTAAATTAAATATAAGGATTAATGATTCGCACATCACTGCATTGTTTTTGTTTGCATTTGTATTAGAAATGTCTAAACTTTTTTTGTTGGGTTTAATAGACTCCCTTACCCTATTATGTGCAGATTGATGGCAAAAGAAATGAAATCATACATTTTATAACTACAATTATAAATTAAGTCCATAGCGCAACAAATTGTGGAGAAAGTGAATGGGTCCTTATACATTCCCGAAGGCGCTGTATGTTGTGGATTAGGTCTGTCTGGGATCATACTGCTGCTACATAGCATGGTGGTCTTCGGGAGGTTTTTGAACATCAGCGCCAGGAAAGAATCTATGGCATCTGATAATTGTTAAGGGTTGCAGGAACAGGAAAACCACTGGAGGATTCGCAGGGGTAGGGATCTTAACTACTGACTAGTCTGTCTGCACTGTTCCATATGCATCATCTGCCCATACAGGGTATAAAGACCAAACACAGTAAACAGAATGCTTTGACTAGTAAGGGGAAGTGGGAAAAAGGATTAACGGTCTTTGATACAGACGTTTTGCTCAGCGGTGGTTGCATTTCTCCTGCCCCACGCCAGGTTAATAAAAAGCTGTGTTTGTGGCTGTGTGGATGGGGGGGCTTGAGCCTTTAGGTCTGGAGCCCACTGAACGAGGCCACATGGCATGCACCGCAGGCTGGGTATAGGTTGGCTGCGAGGTCCTGGCTTTGGGCCTGGAGCGCGTTCCTGGTGGTTCACAAGGCCTGGGTAGAAGATGCAGCCATTTGGCACATAGGATGGCTCCACTCTTCTGCTGATTTAGATGTCGTGTGTCTTATTCAGTGTAACCACTGCAAAGTTCTTTGTGAGTATTAGGATAACATAGAATTGGAATGAGTTAATCCAATTTCATGAAATAGAACACATTTCACTGAATTCTTTTTTCATTTTTTTTCATTCACAGTTTAATGTTATCTAGAATCTGCATTCATTTATGCTCTATGTTGGAAATGTGTTCTTATATCTGGTTGTAATTTAGAGCCTTTTGGCCCTAATTTGAACAAGAAATGTACACCAATTATATGCACTCCATGCATATTCCGACCTTGAACTTAAATGTCCATGCCTTTGCAAAATAATGTCGCCAAGACCAGCCCCGCCATTACTGACGTATGCAAGATTCAAAACATTCCTCACACACAAACATTATCCCAAAATGTTCACAGTTTCACCTCTACCTAGGACAGCATTGCCACATGGGTGTTTTAATGAGTTTGTGTGAGCAAACATTTGTTGGACGTGTGGGTAAAATAAGTGCATGGTTTTCCAGGAAACATTTTATTTGGATGGGTTTTTATTGATTAAGGATATACTGTCAGTCATAACTGGCAACCACCATAGTCACAGGATGGTGTGCATTGCTTATCAATGCTTACATTTTTTTGCGAAAGGTGAACCACTTAACCTGATTTCATCCTTTGACGGGGAGTTCATGTTTTTCAACCAGCTATTTGTGTTGTGTGGAGATCAAAGAAACTGAGGTGTCTACACATACAATGTATTCTGACTGACTGCTATTAAGGGTTTATCAGGGTTAAAGTTGCGCTCTGTGGAATCCTGCCTGCAACAATTAGAAGACTGAATTTTAAACGATACAACTTGTCTCCTCCTCTTCCAGGGTTACGGAAGGGGTTTGTGTTTAAAACAAATATGAGGACATTACAAGCTTTGCAAGTTACTCAGTGTTCATCTTAGATGAGGTTGGTTTGGCCAGTCACTTTAAGGCTGCCTCGAAGTGTTAAGTTTACTTAAAAAAATCAAACCATGTAAAAGTAAACATAAGTATAAAGATAAAAGCTATAAAACAAAATCGTCCTAAAAGTTTATCAAGAGGGCAGTTTGTTGTTTCCATGCACACGCCAAAATGCGTCACAAGTGCAGTCAGTAATTCAGTAATTCGCTGTTGTTATTCTAGTGATGTGTTGACATTGACATTGGTTTCAGTCTACACGTTTTTGTGTGTGCTTATGTGTGTCTGACGATTGACTGTAGACCTCTCAGAAATCTTTATGTTTGGATTCCAAGAGCAAGGTCAGTGACAGATCTTTATCCCTTGAGATTGGTCTTCTTGTCACATTATGGAATGTAAAAGGACTTAACTAACCTGTTAAAATGTAATTCATTTTTATATCTATGACAATATATAAATCATCTGTTTTTAGTCATTGTATTGTCAAATATAAAGATCTCTCATTTCATAAAAATCTGTACAGCCCCAATATTGTTATTGAAACAATGAAAAAAATATGGTGTACAAACAATTTATTTATCAAACAAGAGAATCTCTTAAGTGGGAAAAAATGTAGATCTAACATCAAACCAACACCAGAAAACATTGTGTGCATTGCAAAAACCCTCAGAATTTAACAAAGCTAGGTATTAACCACAAAAAAATGTAATCACCAACAATAAATGCTGTACACACTAATGACAACTAAAAAGCTATACATTGCAAATATCCTTGATTCATATATTTCAACCAAACGTTACAAGAACCTTTTTAATTTGATTACATAGATTCTAGAAAGGCTGATTATATTTTTTTGGTCACTCAGTACAAAAAGTTCTCATGCTCATCTGTTTTATCATTGACAACTGAAAGACACGTTTACATTTAAATAAAGTTTAAAAGTGTTTTCATTGCATCCCATCTGGAAAAACTCCCTGTCACATCAGGCATACACACAGAAACCTCAGCGCATCAGCTGTCAGGGTCAAGGATGCTGTGAACCATTAACATAATAATCACTGTTGCTTTCTCACACATACTGCTACTACAACAATCCCCCCAAAACTCTTACCATTATGTCGATGGACTGCAGCATTTTTACATCATCTGCACTTCCTTACCACTAAAGGTTTTGCCCATCAGTCTATTCAAGCATACTACAACTAACCATAACTTCCCTTTTCTTCTAAAACCACCACATTGTTTTTGTTTAGTTTATCTGAGTGACAACAGGTCATTTGACAAACATGATGAGCATTTGAGGAACATACCAGTCCAATAACACATGACATAACACTGCATATTATAAAGTTTGTGATGATGTATTTTTATGCTGGTGTTTGAAAAATCTTTCTGTTGATATCCAGCAATTTTTTCTGTTGTACTTCAATTGTGAAATTTCGTCAGTGTATACAAATAAATAAATTATTTACAATAGCAAAAAAGCAAACAAAAAACTATCAAAACATAAACTCACGATAATAATTTACGAAAGAAATTATAATACAAACTTAGTATAAACATCTTTATCCCAAAGTACTTTAAAATGCTATAAAATGAGTCACAGTCAACCTATTTAGAGTTTGACAAACATTTTAAATTAGTAACTCAGACCCTTTTAACAAAATTGCATTCAGGATGGTATAATAAACAATACAAAATATAACTTCTTTCAAGTTAGCAATGTAGATCAGTGTGCATTCGTATCATTTCAAAGTTCGGCAGATATTTGGCAGTAAATATTCAAATTGATCCAATTTTTTTACTGCATGCCTGAAACTGCTGTGGTCAATACAGAGTTGCTGAGCAACCTAGACGCCTTTACTGTACATTGTACTTAGCCTCAAGTTGCTATCTTTTCCCCCACGAAGAATGTCAATGTTTACTGAATAACAAGAATTGAGTATTTACTTTCATTAATGTTAAGCTGTAGAAAGTTAGGAAAATAATTTGGAGTGAAACACAAAAGTGGTTGTACAAAATATCCCTATAATATGTTGTCAACATCAGTTAGTTATAGATTCCTTTTAAAGGTCTTTTACATTTGTCCACTTATCCGTTTTAACTTCACAAGGAAATGTCTTTTCTCACAAGACCCTGGCCGCCCATTCAATGGAACGTTAGAAGATAAAAACATTGGAGGGGGCCAATCTGAAGTTCTATTTCATTGGTGAAAAACAATCAGCAAATGACTGGTGATCATGCTGTCAGTTTTCGGTTCTTCCACCATTTGAAGTTTTCAGTTATCTGGAAAAATCAGGATATATCATATTTATTCCAAGCAGGTTTGTAATAACAAAGTCAAAGAATAACAGAATATCCCAAACCATACTGTATATAGATTAAATATATATACAGTATACAGCAGTATACATATAAAGTATGGTTCTGGGACTTATTCAATGCAATGAATTATGCCCTTTCTAAAGTTTAGCAACAGTCAGTGAACAGGCATCATTCTGGTATCTGTGATCAAAGTAGCACCTGGAACCCGTTAATTACACACAGTGAACCTTCCACTGTCAGTCAAACACATGCATGCACACCAAAGAGCCAAAGTTGTTGGAACCAGGCAATGTGACCAGCAGAAACAAAAGCGTGAATTAAAAAATATAGCTGAGAAAACCCAGAAACCCGTTTGTGATTGTTACCTGATGGACTACACAGTTGGAAACTCTGGGTCATCTGAGTATTGGAAAAGTTTTTGAAAGTTTAAAAAAAACACTCGTTTTTGAGCTTCACAAGCATTTTGTCTTCCAAAAGGACAGAAATATTCCACATACACCAACCGACATCATTATTTTTCATACTTTACGGCGCTGAGATCAGTCGGCGCTGTGATGACAATTCAGTATTTAGCAGAACAGCACAATCAGATCTAAGACCGAGCTAGAATGTTACTGCAAGCTACAGGACTCACCTCTGCATTCGTATTTGAGATCGGAGAAGAACACCAGTTCCTGGGAGAAGACAAACAGGCCTAACCGTCCGCCGGCAAATGTCTTGTCATACACTGGTCCAGAATCTGCCAAGATCTGTTTCCCTTCATAAACCACAACCCTACAAAACCAGTCGACAAGTCAGAGTGGACATTTAGAGGGCAGATTATTATATGGGACCATTACAAAGTCACTATTTGAAAGATAACTTAAAAAAGATTTTTACCAAGTATACTACTTTCTTTTTGAGTGGGTTTTACACAATGCTAAATATAACAAATTCAGCCAGAAATTCTTGCTAAAAAAAGTTTGAATACCTTGGTCTTCGCATATTTCGGCTATTCTTTGTACTATCACACTGTACTTCCAGTGTCTAACCGAGGTGTAATTCAGATTCAATCCTGGGTCCATTCAATCCTGTTGTGGCACCCAATCCTGGGTGCCACAACACTGTGTCAGCCTACTGAGCTAAAGCCTTGGCATTGCGCTGGACATGCTCACCTGATGAAACCAGTCTTTGGCCTGTGGATTAGGTGCCACCTGTAGGCGGTGTAATCCTTCCAGCCAATGTTCTTTGGATCGTGCCAGAGAGTTCGGACCTTTTGAGCAAGGGCAAAAAAAAGCATTTACTTCATAAATGTCATTGATTGGTAGATCATTTGCTCAATTGAGGGTGCGGCTATACCAGAGATATTTGTTCCTGGCATTTCAACAGGAAAGCTGCCTGACTTGTAGCTTCAGATACCGTCTTAGATGTTGGCTTACCTGATCTTTAGTGTTGCCTGTGTGCCACAGGGCATTTCGCAGGTTCTCGCCTGAGCCAGTAGAGGAGTTGACCACCTTGAGGGAAACGCCGGAGATACCAAAGGCCTTGGAGGGTTTGTCTTCCCAGTAGGTCTGGGTGATCTGCTTCCACATCACCACGTAGAAGCGACCGCTTGACTGGTAACCAAACACAAAGCCTGCATAGTCGTCATCCCTGTCTGTGTTGACGTAGAACGTACCACTGAAGTCCACTGCGTTGAACTCGTCAAAGCCTAGGACGTAGAACGGCAGATCATGAATACATTTAGATAATACGCTGGTCTACTCCGTTATTTGACGTCTTGCTTGGTAATGTCTCAGGTTCAGAAAAAATATCCTAAAATCTGATTGAGAATTACTTGATTCAGGAAAGTAATAAGCAGGTAGGAAATCTGGGATTCCACAAAAATTCTGTGAATTCTTGTAAATGTGCTATGCTACAAGAGATTTGAGTCTGTCAGGTGATGTTGTTTTTGAGGTGATGTTGTTCTGCTCTATTTAACAACAGCAATGCCATTGTCTCAGCTGACAGACTGCACATTTCTAGAATGTAGCAATGTAAATATCTCTAACCTTACACTTTGAGGTGTTTCACAGCAGAACAGGAACTAGATGCTAAGGCTATCCTACTCACCAACAGCAATGCCTGGGTCGGAGTTGACAGTCTGTACCAGCTCCTTTCCCTGATGCCTGACCACCCAGTTGGGGTCGATCTGTGTGGTTCCCTTCGGGTCCAGGTGCACCATCTGAAACTTCCGGAAGTTTGTGACGCTAACAGCGTTGTTTTCCGGACACACGTCAAAGATGTCCGGAATGTTGTCATTGTCAAAGTCATCTTTGCAGGCGTTGCCTCTACCGTCACCTGTTAATAGAGTCAATTACTGTTGTTATTTGCTGAAAGTTGTCTGCTTTTTAAATTAAATTGCAACTTGTATTTGTGGTGCATGGTTGTAGCACTCCATCTTTGGTTGTTGTTTGGTAATTCATAAAATGTACCGGTTTCCTAACGTAAATCGAACTTTACGTCAATGGCCATAACCCCTGGTGACTACAGTCTGTCTGTATAACCCTCAAGTCTCCAAACATTCAGTGATGTTGCAATATTCCCACCGCATTTTTGGCAGACCTTTCTGTCACTCGGAAAAGAAACACAATGCTTTTCCAAGATCCCACAGCTTTTCACATGTCCACCAAGTCCAATAAGTCTCCGCTATATACACATGCCATGACAACTTCCATTGATACATGTAACTATCTCAGACGCCATGGTCTATTAGAAACAGGGCATTATAAAGACCGAAGGGCTGTGGCCAATGAGCTGTAAAGCCTTGTACTAGAGTGAAGTGGCTGTGTTTCCTCAAATCCATCTTCTGTTATTCACTTATTTCACAGGGGGCCGACTTGATTCTATCAAATAAACACATCCTGATTAGGTGTTAAGTGGGTGAAGAAATCTGGCTGAAGGTTTTCTCCTTAATGTCGGTAACTGTATTTATCCATTTCTCTGTCCCCATCCCCCATTTCCTTTCGCACTCCCTCTTTCTCGGTCTTACTTTCTCTCCTTCCTCTTATGTTTCTCTGCCCCCCCTCCCCCCAGCCTGTTCTAGTTAAAGCTAGGTAAACAAACTCCTATTACCCTGCATGATGAAATGGGGTACTGTGGATTAATCAGTCACCCAGATGCCCCCGGTGGAAATACAACTTCCTGGCCGCTGGGTGACAAGCTGACGCGTGGTGCCCTCATGGATTCCTGCTCCGCGCGATGAAGTCATACGCTAATGACCCCATCAACCCTGACCCAGAATGACGCCTCTCTGTTAACTCATGCCTGTCTGTCCTGTCCACCGTACCTGGATAGTGTGGAGGACTTTTGTTCTTTGTTCTTGCCTCAGTTTATCGTTCTTTGACCCTGTACCTGGAAGTCCGCGGCTGAGTGGTTGCTACCTGGCCCACCTCACCTGTGTACCTGACTAATAACTGCTGATTTTAGTCTGTGATACTTTAATGAATTCTTTAAGGTATGGTTGCTGCGGACAGGTGCAGAGGAGCCTCGGAGGGAGATTCCTCTGTGGGATGGTAGATGTTATCTCTACTATATAGGGACATAACATAAGCCACAAATCAACCTACAGCTGCTGGCTACAAAGTTCTTCACAGACAACTACAACCAGCTAAAATTGCAGGATTCTTTAAAGAGGCGTGTTGGCGTGTATACACGCCCACATGCTGGTTACCCCCCTTACCATCACTGTCCAGTTGATCTTTGTTGGGCGTCAATCTACAGTTGTCCTTGTCGTCAGGGATACCGTCGTTGTCATCATCGAAGTCGCAGGCGTCCCCCTTGCCATCCTGGTCGTGGTCGGCCTGGTTGGAGTTGGCAATGTAAGGACAGTTATCCAGGTTGTTCTGGTGACCGTCCTCATCAATGTCCTGGTTGTTATCGCACTGATCTCCGACCAGGTCGTTGTCTGTATCAGCCTGTTTAAGAAGAGAGGACAGTCAACACGTAAGCTTGTTTTTTTTACTCTCATAAATACTTAATGTTAAAAGATTTCTGGAAAAGTTATTATGTCCCAGAAGTCCAAGATCCCCATGAGATAAGGAGGAAGGAACTACAAATCTGCCAACTGGGAATTCTCCAACGGCAACTCGGATTTCTGGAGAAAAACACTGGGAAATCTGGCAACGTTTGTATTTAAAAATGTTCTGACCAAATAGCAAGGTTTTGTTCTATTACAATTTCAAAGAGCTTGCAATTGTAGTCATTCTAAACACATCCATGGGCAGAAAGCGTTCATGTGCTTGTCCTCTAATGCCCACCTGTTCAGGATTATGTAGCAGTGGGCAGTTATCACACTGGTCACCAACTCCATCCATGTCAGTGTCCTTCTGGTCGGTGTTGTACACATACGGGCAGTTGTCTTGCTCATTCAGGATTTCTAGATGAGAATGGACGATGAATAACACGCAGGGCTAGAATGGCATGTGCAGGATTTATCTCCGGTCCAAATCTCAGATGTATGCTTGCCTGGGCTAGCGCATGGCAATACACCTAACACATTCCCAGCAGGAGAGGTAGCAAAAGCAAATCCATCACATGAATGTTGAGAGCATATAGATTAGCGGCACTGATTTGCAGTTTCTCATTCCTCTGAATGATTTACAATCTCCTAGTAAAACCCCTTAATTTTTTGTATCCATTGCATAAGTTCAAAATCTGAGAATTGTTTAAATGTCATGACTGGTATAGCTTTCAACACAAACTGATTGTTGCACAGGACGTTGAGGGAGTAGAATTGAGGGAGACTTTCTCTGATCTCAACGAATACCAGTTCAGCCAGAGTTAACTAGTAACATATAAATCAGCGTCAATAGAAAACCCCTATAATCCAATCCTTACCATCTCCGTCGATGTCCACAGCGCAGGCATCTCCTTCTCCGTTGTGGTCGGTGTCGATCTGGGCAGGGTTGTGTTCATACGGACAGTTGTCACAGCGATCGCCGACATCGTCCTTGTCAAAGTCAAACTGACGAGGGTTGTACAGGAGGGGACAGTTGTCCTGAGGAGAGGTGGAGTAGCAACATTTGTTCTTTTAGTGTCCCGTTTCCCAGAGAGAGGGCATTTGATACTCCACTGAGTTCATCAGAGTAGCCCATTTGTAAGCACTGGCCAAAAAGAGTTGTGACGACAAAGCAACGACCTTTGAACTATTCAATTTTTTTGCGCACCTATTAACGAATTTGCCTGAAATCAACTCTCTTACTCTCTCATCCACGATTCCATCGTTGTCATCATCCGTGTCGCAAGCATCGCCCTGACCGTCTTTATCAAAGTCCTCTTGTCCGGAGTTAGGCAGGCTGGGGCAATTATCCTGTTGAAACCATGTAAAACAAAATTAGAAATTGGGGAAAAGGGGCCCATCTGTATTTTTATTTTACATTAGCATAAATACAAGCATAAATGACCAGAAGCAATCTGCATAAGTTCATGTTTCACATACATTTCTTTACAAAATTGCTCAAGGTGCCTGACATATTCCCCATATTTTTTTTGTTATTTGCATTAACTTGTAAGCTCCCACTTGAGACACTCGCAGTACTATCCCCTGATCCTAAACAACCCTGGACTAGATAGTACTCTCCCCCCACCCTAACACACCCTGGACTAGCAAGTACTATTCCCCCACCCTAAACCACCTTGGACAAGCTAGTACTTTTCCGCCACCATAAACCACCCTGGACTAGCTAGTACTTTTCCCTCACCATAAACAAGCCTGGACTAGCTATTCCTATTCCAGTATAGTTCAGCAAGGGAAGAGGAGGAGGAAACGTTATTGTTTAAAGTTGTTCTTGTAATGTTAGAGGCAGGATTCTACACAGTGCCTCAGACAGCCACAGAGATGTTGAAAATTGACATACTGTAACATTTTTTAATGTGGAAAACCTGCTGGTTTGGCAGGTGGAGAACGAAGGTTACAAGGACCTTTCCCTGGAACTAGAATAAAACTTGTACTGGACGACGGCGCTCAAAAGGGCTCCTTTTAGTTCCAGGACTTGTGCAGGAAGATCAATTTTAAACCGTAACCGGGGAGTTGGCAAAATCTGTGTCCAAGGAATTGATTTACAGAGAAGAAACTTGTGGCCAATTACCTTCTTGCAGTGATAGGTGGCGTTGGCACGACACACCAGGTTCTGGTTAGGCCATCCATCCAAGTCTGAGTCCTCTCCACAGATGAAACCGTCCCCGGCGTAGCCAATCCGGCACTCACACTTGTACATGGGGTCACTGAAGTGGCTGAGATAGATGCACTCAGCAGAACGGTGACAGTTGTGGGTCTTGTCCTTGCAGGGGTTCTCTGGCTCGCATACCTGAGGAAAGAAAGGAAGGTATAGGGAGAGTAGGAGAGAGAAATAGGGAGAGGGAAAATTAAACAGATAAAGACACAGAAAGAGAGAAATGGATTTAGGGGCGGTCAGATAGACGTTAATAAAAATGTTCTAATTTGTTATACTGGAAGAGAGTGGAAGACAACACCAGTGGGTCTCCATGGCTACAGCTGGAAGCCTCTTCATGAGCTCATTCAGAAGTGTGAGAGCAGAGTTACGTGAGACTGCCTTTCTTTCTCTCATTGGCTTGGGAGACAGAGGCACTCCATGGCAGCTGTGAGACAATTCCCTCTCCTCAAATCCATTTCCACACATTTGGCCTCGGATCAGAGCCGGCTCAGTTTTTAAAAGGACAGTGACAAAGTTGTGATTCACCAGATCTGTTATGCAGAGCAGACCTGAGTTCAACCTGAGTTTGAGATAATTTCAATAATTCCTGTGTTTGACAAGTTTTTTATTGATTCTTTGAAGGGTATCAGAATAGTTTAAAAATGGTCTTTGAACCCGGGTCTAATTGCATTGAAGTGTGGTTTCATGAACTTTAAAAAACTATGCGTGAAATCCGTTATGACAGATTCAAAGGAGGAACTATTTACGTATATGCAAAAACAGATGCTGCGCTAGCAGCTAATGACACGCCATTAAAATGTAATATGTGAGGCTCAAATAAGAACATTGAGTGCTAACCTAAAAAATACAACAAAAAATACTGTGAGGCGTACAACCTCAACTGTTACATCAGACAGGTGGAATACAGAGTGAGAAGCTCAGCAGATGTTTGGAATCACCTTGGCTGGCTGCAGTTCTATCAGACATAACATATTGGAAGCACACTCTGCATAATTCTCAAACGTCAATACAGATTAATCTGGACTTCTGAGGGATTTTACGCTTCACAGGGTCAACGGAGAGATTCTTAACGGAGAGATTCTTAACGGAGAGATTCTTAACGGAGATTCTTATCGGAGAGATTCTTAACGGAGAGATTCTTAACGGAGAGATTCTTAACGGAGAGATTCTTAACGGAGAGATTCTTAACGGAGAGATTCTTAATGGAGAGATTCTTAATGGAGAGATTCTCAGCGGAGAGATTCTCAGCGGATTTTTTTTTCCTTAGTCCAGGACTTGGCTTAATCTGTGAAACCATCTTGTAGTTTAATGGGATCCACATTTCCTGGTATCTTTTCTGCAGTGTCTTTGACATGTACGTATTATAGAAGCATACGTCTTGTGGGCACACATGCTCCCCTCTTAGGCTGCATTTACACACGCTGCCAAACTCAGAACTGGGTGACCTGTGTAAACGGGGCGTTGGTGACTTCTGAACCCAGTTGAGTCCGTGCCACAGACGTACCTGTTTGTTCTTCTTGGCGGCCTCTATTCCCATGCCGAAGGGCTGTGTTCCCTTGTAGCGGGGTGGGCAGACGAGACAATGGAAGCCCGGGTCCGTGTTGATGCAGCGCGACGCTCCACCGGCCCTGAAGCAGACATCTGACACCATGTCGCACTGAAACCGAACATTATTCGTCAGTCGGTGAAATCTGGCAACTAATCCGAGAGCAGGGAACGTGTTTGCCAGAGGAAATATATGCCAAGTGGCCTTGATTACAGCCAGTCAATCCACCAGTCAGTTAATCAGTCGGTCCAACTGATACATCCGAACAAACGACAACAGATTAAGGTTGTAGCAGCACAACGATTTCACAGTTTGACGAGTTGAACGTAGCCCAGCGGTCAGGCATGATAGGGTTAACATGTATCCTACCCGGGTAACACGCCTATTTAACCCTCGGTTACCTCGTTGACATCTTCGCAGTGGGTTCCGTTGCCACGGAAGCCAACGGGGCATGGGCCACACTCCCACGATCCGTCTGAGGCGCTGTTACATTCCACCCCTCCAAAGCATGGGTTAGACAGACAGCCATCTGCCCCGGAACAGAGGTGCAGGGGTCACAGAACAGTTTCAGTTGAGTAATAAAACAACCGTGTGAAGGGACCAGGTTCTCTCTACTGTGTTGCTGACATGATGTGATAATGAAGCGAGACCGAGACCAGAAATGTTGCGTGTTTCTGTACAAGTCTCGCTGCCAAAACACAACGTTGCCATTAGCTAATGTTTCCATCTCCAAAGAGGCCACATGAATCATCAAGACCTTGTGATCGTCTGCCATATTTGATAATATTAGTCTGGAGGCCATTCAAAGAGCCCTTATCATAGGAATGTTAAATAGTCAAGCAGAATGAAATAGCTGTGAGGAATGTTATGAGTTAAAATAACTCAGAGAGTCAGAGAGGCTGGATGATGTTTAAAGTGGATATGAGACAGGTCAAATCAACTCCCTCAGCTTATTCAACTCCCTCAATGTACTCACTGACTCAAATCTCAACTCACTGACTCAAATCGCTCATTCTAACTCACTCAACTAACTCCCCTTATTCAACTTAACTGAATTCAGCCTCCCACCGACTCACCCACCCAGCCACCCTAGGGCCCAACCACCCTTCTCACCAATAGGGCAGTCCTGTTTGTTGCAGGCGTTACTGTCAGTAGCCTCCCCTGGACACTTCTTCCCTCCGTACTGGGGTTCTGGGCTGTTACAGACACGGGTCCGACCCCTCACTCCGCCCCCACACGTTGCCGAGCAGATCGCCCATGGTGACCATGGACCCCACCGACCGTCAACTGCCCGTGGACAGCGAATAAACAGTCAGAATACCAACAAAATGTTTTTGTTGCTTTGTTCACAATCAGGCCTAGTTTTCAAGAAGTTCAAGATATTTTTTTGCATCATTACATATCATCAAGTGTTTATAGCAGCAAAGCAAATAATTACAGTAGAGGTTGAAGGCCTAAAGTCACACAAAAAAATACTACCACTTTCCATCCATTCTATAGTGGGCAGTTGATCATTCTCAGCAAGGAGTAAAGTCTGGAAACTATTGCCACAGTAGGGAACATGCCGAGTCAATTTCAGCTTTAAGTTTTCAGAAAGACGGACAGGCATAATGTTTAACAGGTGAACAGTGCCCCCTACTATATGAGTGGAAGCACTTGTAAAACTCTTCTTCTGGCTGTTTTTAAAACCAGGTAAGTGGATATTATGAATCCAACCACATTACTGGTACAAACTACTTGGGGTTCAACCTGTATTTGTGTGGACCCTGTGTTGCCCCTCTTGGGCGTCCATACTCACTGGGACAGGGCTTTGCCTCGCAGCGTTGCGTCTCCCTCCCCTGGCCCTCGCAGTCTTTGCCCCCCAGCTGCGGTGTGGGGGCGTTGCAGTGGCGGATCCTGGTGATCTGACCCTCGCCACACGTCACTGAGCAGGATGACCACGGCGACCAGAGGCTCCACCCACCATCCTGACGAACTGAACAACAGAAAGGGCCGGTCAGAATGACAGGTGAAAGACGACCGCGTGGAATTTAGACAGTCAGATTCAACAGGCTTTTCGATGTTTGGTGTTTTGGTTGTGGTGTGTTAAAAAAGCGAGTACCCCGAGTCACAAGGTGACGCCCAAGTGACAATGGTTTGAAAATGCACTCGCCACAACCTCACATGGGAACCGTTTCTCACCGCAGACTGACAGAGAAACACACAGTGATGATCCCCACTGGGCAAAGCACATTGAAAGGACATTGACACGACCCCTTATTGTTTGAAAAGACGATGAGTAAACACTGAAAATACCCCCTCTTGTTTGAAAAGATGTTGAATTGACATTGAAAAAAACCTCTTCTTGTTTGAAATGACATTGAATTGACATTGAAAACACCTCTTCTTGTTTGAAAAGATGTTGAATTGACATTGAAAAGACCTCTTCTTGTTTGAAAAGACATTGAATTGACATTGAAAACACCTCTTCTTGTTTGAAAAGATGTTGAAAATTGAATATTGATTGACAATAAATGATTTTGCTCAGTGGGGCATGTCTCCACCTCCATGGAGTTGGATGAGGTCCCTTTCTAACAGCCTCCACACAGCCTCCATCTGTACTACACATCCTGTCAGTCACCACCTCCCTGAGTACCTTCATTACATAGATGGCATTCTCCCACCACATCCTTCATCCTGCGAACGCACACTCACACACACACACACACACACACACACACACACACACACACACAAAAACTGTTAAGAGAGACTCACCTCGGCTGTCACATTTTCCAAGACTGCATTTCCTGGTCTGGATGGAGGGACCAGAACATGGGTTACTGGTGGCATCACATGACCGTCCCCTCTGCTGGGTACCGGTCCCACAAGTCACAGTGCACTCAGTCCATTCGGACCACAGGGACCAGCCATCCTCACTGTCCTTAGCTGGAGAACATGGAAACATTACAAGTAGTTGATGACTTTCTCTGGCTCTAAAAAGTCAAAACCCTACCAGCAAAAACAGAGTTTTTTTTGTTTTCACAAAATAGGCTCAGAGGAAAATAAAGCTTTTAGAATTGAATTGCACTTAGATTAAAATAACGGCTACTTATGTGAAATGAGTGTGCAGAACTGATGACGGGAACTCGCTATGTTACTATGTTATTACAATTTGTCTGCAGTCCAGTTGCTCTTGCTGCTGGAACGGACAAAATGCTGCAGAGAAACAAAGCTTTGTTTTGATTCCACCGTTTTATATGACATCATGGTTGGTTACACAGTGACCACTTTACCACTTCAGACTAAGAAGGCACGGAAGCCTGTAGAAGCCAACTGCTGGACTCACATAGGACAATAAACCGCACAGACGTCCCTTTACAGAACAACCGGCTTTACACCTACAACACTACCCGATTCTCTAACAAAGTATGTGCAGATACTGTTCATCCAGAGATCAGATCTGGCACTGAAGGCCTTTGAGAAACGACTTTAGACATGTGATACGCAGCAAATATTTGTGTCTGAGAATGAGTTCAACAATAACCGTCTCCGGGTCAGTTCTTGGTTTTGGCTCAGTTTTACAGTTGTTTAGGGTCTCGTTTTCCCTATGTTCCGTGTCGTCATTGTCACGATGCTGTTCTGAGGCCAGCTTCTGTTTAACCAGAGTTGGATTTGAGTGGCGGCGCGTAGGACTTACGTAGACAGACCGGGCAGCACTCTCCGTCGATGAAGGAGGGACTGGCACACGCTACGGGCGGACAGGTAATCTGGTGACACACGATCTTCGAATCCTGTAATAAGACACAACACGTGGTAGATGATCAGACGCGTGGATTCGTAAAACAAAAATATACCTGTGTTGTAGGTCTGTGGGAGATCAAGAAAATTAACAGCATCGATCACCCAAACGATAACCATATCTCCTGTATCACGTTCTGCCAAATGTCTCTCTGTTTTTGAAGGTGCTGTCAATAACAGTGAAACTGGCATGTCCGATATATTAGAAGGCGTCACTGCCTGTGAAACAGAACAGCAGACTATGTCCAGTGACCTAATTTACTACAATACTGGATATTAGTTTCCTCAGGAACAGTGACAACAACAGGGCCTGAGCCGCCAGTGGGCTCTTGGGCCTACTGTGGACATAGGTTTTAAGGCAGTATCGGGATGTCCTAGTTTTAAGGTGATATCGGTGTCCCCTTAGTTGAGGTAGTATCTGGATCTCCTAGTTTTAAGGTAGTATCTGGGTCTCCTAGTTTTAAG
>JACXGJ010000143.1:128719-156717 GCA_016801105.1 Esox niger
GGTAGAATCTGGGTCTCCTAGTTTTAAGGTAGAATCTGGGTCTCCTAGTTTTAAGGTAGAATCTGGGTCTCCTAGTTTTAAGGTAGAATCTGGGTCTCCTAGTTTTAAGGTAGAATCTGGGTCTCCTAGTTTTAAGGTAGAATCTGGGTCTCCTAGTTTTAAGGTGGTATCGGGGTCTCCTTGTTTTAAGGTGGTATCGGGGTCTCCTAGTTTTAAGGTGGTATCGGGGTCTCCTAGTTTTAAGGCAGTATCTGGGTCTCCTAGTTTTAAGGTAGTATCTGGGTCTCCTAGTTTTAAGGTAGTATCTGGGTCTCCTAGTTTTAAGGTGGTATTGGGATCTCCTTGTTTTAAGGTGGTATCGGGGTCTTCTAGTTTTAAGGTGGTATCGGGGTCTCCTTGTTTTAAGGTGATATCAGGGTTTCCTACCTGGCAGGTACAAGTCGTACAGCTGTCCACTACCCAGTCCTCCTTATCTTCAAACAGTCGTCCGTCCTGCCAGCACATGTGCTTCTCCTTGGAGTTCTTCATCTTCCCCAGGACTTCCTTCATCACTGTGTTTTCCTCTGTCTGGGGAGATGAGACAGACACACAGACATGAGCAGACAGACACATGGACAACAGATATATTTTGTATTTCCGGTTACAGCCAGACAGACAGTCTAAAGTCATTAAGCCTCTTTTGGGATGAACAGCAGCCTGACAGACACAGTCTACAGTCAGTCTTAAAGCCTGTTTGAGGACCGATACCAGCCAGCCAGACAATCAAACAGTCTTGAATCCAGTTTGGGGACACAACAAAAGACAAAGCTTGGTCAACAAGCTTCCTCAAAGGAACAAATAATAACATATCTAGTTATATAAATGTTTTATCCATCCATAAGGAAAGAAGAAACAGGGAGCTTGTTTTCTCAAGAGGCGAACAGAGACGTGCCCTTTAGCTACGAAGCTTCTGCTACAGAAAATAACCACCTTTCAAGTCCCATATGTTCATGACCATATGGAGCTGATTTGCAGGGAGTAACAGAATGCTCACTGTTGTTGCACCTTTATACTCACTGACACGCTTGAAGGAGTGCAACACGTGAAGTCATGTCTTTGTTAAGTTGTGAAGGGATGTGCGTGTGCGCCTGCGTGCATGCACGTGCACGACCGTGTTTTCTGATCTCTGTTGAAGGGAAGCCCATCGCTGTAGCTCTATTTGCACTGACTCCTTCTGGCAAACATCAGCACCAGATATAGACAAAGTGTGTGTGTGTGTGTGTGTGCGTGTGTGTGTGTGTGCGTGCATGGTCTGTGTGTGTGTGTGTGTGTGCGTGCGGGCACATGGTCTGTCTGTGTGTGTGTTTGTGTCCCACAGTATTATAAGACACCACTTGGTCTTGAAGAGCCTTGGGGACCTTAACTGTTTTAACTCCTCCTGAGTAGAAAGTGATTCTAATGGATCATGCCCTGACAGAAACACGCACGCAGGCACGCGCACGCAGGCACGCACACGCGCACGTAGACACGCGCACACGAACGAGAAGGCACCTGGGTTGGTTAAACACAGCCTGACATCAGAGTGACGGCTCTAGTTGGCACCAATCACAACCAAAGAGAATCCTTCCCCTAACCACATGTTACCTGCCATTCAAGCGCCCTCCTCCCCTGTCTTCAGGACTTCAACGGGCTCTTTGGGTTGATTTACCAGGAACTCTATTGAAAGTCTCCATTGTCTCCCCCCCCCCCCACGAAAAGGCCAAGCTATTACAAATGTCCACACATTAAATACAAACCATAATTCCACAGACATTTTTGCAAAAGAATCAAGAACACCGGTCAGCCCGTTTCCATCACAGTTTCAGATGGATGCCGACGTCTAAGACTGAACGGAGCAACAATTGTTTACTTGTCATTTATTCGTCCGCCCTCCCCACCGACCCAGCAAGACCGTACATACCACTTTTTGCAGACCGTCGATAAGGTTCCCCACGACGACACGTAGCCCTTTGAGCTCCTGGAACATGACGCTGAGCTCCTCACAGGACCGTTCACACATCTCCGCGCCCATCTTCTCCGTCTTCTGGCCAATGACGTTGGTAGTGATGGCTGTGGACGGACTGGCATCCACCATCTCTGTGCTCTCAGTCACCACTACGTTGGCCTCTTCTGACGGGATGACGGGAGAGGGGGGGCAGACGGACACGGACGGGGAGAGACAGAAACAAAGGGAGACAGAGAGATATTGATATGGAGATAGGGAGGGAGAGGGGTAGATGTAAAAAAGAAAACAGAAAAAACGATTATGATGACGAAATGGGTTGAACGTATCCCTTCACTAAAGGAAACAGAATCGTTGTTCCATGTCTCCCTTAAGTAAATAAATTCTTCCATCCATGTCACATATATGATCAGACATCAAAGAAACCGACTGTAAGGGAACAATTTAGACACATGTCAGCTCTCAACGTGATCTGAAAGCCAGCTTTGATCCATACAGCTTCATCACCCAACTGATTAGAGAGTCCTCTATCTAAAGCACGTTGTTTTGATTAATCTTCCACTTCGCCACAACCTGCCTAACAAGCTAGTGACTCCTTTTATAGTGCCCTACATTTGACTAGGGTCCATAAGGGACAGAAGGCGAATCTGAATGCTGTCGAGTCGGATTTAGTGGTGGGATGCGGCCAAGCTCTCCAAGCGAATCATAATGGTGTTTTTCTGCTGTGGGCACAGGGCCCAATGGGAGGTTCGGTCAGAAACAGTGCAGAGCTCAGCTGTTGCGTGACGACATGCTATGCCACACTGGTAGAGTTCTGGGCCTTCGTCAAGTTTTCATTGGAAGAAAACCCACTAAGCATCAGGTGAACAGCCATCGGTACAGAACAGTACCACACAACGGAGCAAAGCGCACAGACAGCAGGGAGCAGTAGAATGCAATTGTCTGCATTTTGAGAAAGAAAGTGTAGTTTTGAAATTAAACGTCATCAGTTACTGTCAGAGATGGAGACTTGGTCTTGCGGTCTCGGTCTTGAGACCACATAGACGTGCTCTTGGTCTTGGTCTCCAGTGTTGCGGTCTTGCACATTTTCTATCATGCGTAGTCCCTTTGCACGTCTTTAAGACTGTATTCGCGTGTATTCTATCATGCGTCGTGGAACAAAATGTGAACTGGCACCAAACAGGTCTACAGCTGCTTGCAACTCTTGATTCCTGCAGGTAAATCATCGATAGCTAGCTAATATGCACATCATTATCTTAAGAAGTGGTCATGATTTGTTCAGTTTTACTGCTGACATAACTCATTACAGGCTGCTGTAATATTATCTGGATATATACTACCAAGCTAAAGTCTTGGTTAGCTAGTCTAGGTAGCTACACTAGTTAATTTGGCCAACGTTAACATTGTAATTGTGGCCAGAAACTTTACATGAAAATGCTGATTCCAATTTTGACCCACAGCCATTGATGTCAATACTATGGATATCCAGAAGAAACCTGACAGAGCAAAGTTAATGATAGCCATCTAGTTAAGTACCTAGCCAGTTAGCTAATGTGTTCACTAGCTAGCTAAGCACAGCAGTGTGAAAATAAGCAATAATGTATGGATGTGTCAATCACATAGCTTTTTTTCATTTTTTCAGTCTTTGTATACTAATTTCAACCTAATACTTTTTTTATAATCTGTAAAGTATGTTTACTTCTAAAGAACACTGTTATACTGTGGCCTACAAAATAAAATAATGTATTTTCTAATTTCTTCATGTTTGGGAAACATTGAACAGTCTAAGGTCTCAGTCTTGGTCTTGTTTTTGGTGTTCAAATTGGCTTGGTCTTGTAATGGTCTTGACATGCTGGGTCTTGGTCTCCGAGGTTCAGGTCTTAGTCTGGGTCTCCAAGGTTTGGGTCTTGGTCTGGGTCTCCAAGGTTTGGGTCTTGGTCTTGGTCTCCAAGGTTTGGGTCTTGGTCTTGGTCTCCAAGGTTTGGGTCTTGGTCTTGGTCTCCAAGGATCAGGTCTTGGTCTGGGTCTCCAAGGTCTTGGTCTGGGCCTCCAAGGTTTGGGTCTTGGTCTGGGTCTTCAAGGTTTGGGTCTTGGTCTGGGTCTTCAAGGTTTGGGTCTTGGTCTCCAAGGTTTGGGTCTTGGTCTTGGTCTCCAAAGTTTGGGTCTTGGTCTCCAAGGTTTGGTTCTTGGTCTTGGTCTCGGTCTGGGTCTCCAGGGTTTGGGTCTTGGTCTGGGTCTCCAAGGATCAGGTCTTGGTCTGGGTCACCAAGGATCAGGTCTTGGTCTGGGTCTCCAAGGATCAGGTCTTGGTCTGGGTCTCCAAGGATCAGGTCTTGGTCTGGGTCTCCAAGGTTCAGGTCTTGGTCTGGGTCTCCAAGGTTTGGGTCTTGGTCTCCAAGGTTTGGGTCTTGGTCTCCAAGGTTTGGGTCTTGGTCTCCAAGGTTTGGGTCTGGGTCTCCAAGGATCAGGTCTTGGTCTCCAAGGATCAGGTCTTGGTCTGGGTCTCCAAGGTTTGGGTCTGGGTCTCCAAGGTTTGGGTCTTGGTCTCCAAGGTTTGGGTCTTGGTCTCCAAGGTTTGGGTCTTGGGCTGGGTGTCCAGGGTTTGAGTCTTGGTCTCCAGCGTTTGGGTCTTGGTCTGGGTCTCCAGGATTTGAGTCTTGGTCTCCAGTGTTTGGGTCTTGGACTGGGTCTCCAAGGTTTGGGTCTTGGTCTCCAGGGTTGTGGTCTTGACTCCATCTCTGGTTACTGTTCCCAAGAATGATTATTCTTTGAGCGTAAGATGGTGCTTCAAACATTGTCAAATTCTTATAGGAAAACAAAACACATACTGTTTTAACGCCAGGCCTCACTATTCACTCCCCCTTTGAACAGCGTTTACTGGACCTGAACTGTAAAGACTAAGAAGTTGCACCAGAAAAAGGGGGATTTACTTTGCTTTGAGCAACCATCGTTTGTTCTCCCAAAAATACACTGACAGGTTGCCTGGTTGAAGGATGGGTTCATCTGAGTCAAACATTCATGGCCCAGACCCTCTCATTAGCTAGCAAGGGTTGGAGAGAGGGAGAGAGAAGAAAAAATAAAGAAAAGGGATGGAAGAGCTCGTATTTTCTGGCAGGAGTGCACAGTTCGACAGGAAAGGAAGTGTCTATTTATCCATCCGATTTTCCACCTGGGGGGTTGTTATGGAGCTCCTGCCCATTCCGTGTGTGTTACTGTGGTGTGTCGACTTTCCCAGGCTTAAGAAAAACATACCAGGGCCTGAGGGCTGGGTTCCAAATGACCCTGTTTTCCCTGCAGTATTTCACTTTTGGCCAGGGCTCCCTAGGATCCTTCAAAAGTGGTGCCCTGAATGTAAGAACAGGGACCGGGGTCATATGTGGGGAACAGGGTTCCCTAAACCCAGGGTTCCTGGGTTCTCTCTTTGGGTTTTCACGAACGGGCCCATGGCAAATATGCCAACGATCAGGGCGGTCCAAATGAGGCAAACAGAAACACACAGAGGCATCTGGATTCAGAGGCACAGTATGAACCAGCCCAAACCGAGTTAGACACAGGCCATGTCAGAAAGAGGCGGAACCACTGTCTGGGGGGTCCACATCATTCTGCCACCTCCCCCAATCTGTCTCGGTCCAAAGAGGTCTCCAAAGGTCTCAGTACCCCTGTATGACAGGCCGCAACAACAATATGGACCTTACATCTGTTTCACCAGTATCACGCGCCGCTTTCAGCACATCGACCGTGGTCATTAGATAAGAGAGCGTCAGATAGATGAGCACGATGTCACGGTGGAGGTGAGCTGAAAATCCTGACGTTGTGTGTGTGTGTGTGTTTCATTAGGCTACAGCTCAGTGTAGGGATGGTATCTGGGTCAGCCATGTAAATGGGCAGTGATTAATGAGTGTCTAGAGACTCTAAATCAAGCCAGGTCCAAGTCATGCCGGTCCCATTCAACCACAAGACGTCCCACTGCGGCCAGCTTGGCCAACACAATGTTTTCCTTTCCTTTTTGCCTAATTTCTGGTGGACTCATTCAAGTGTGTGTGTGTGTGTGTGTGTGTGTGTGTGTGTGTGAGAGATTGGGGCTTCTTCAGGTTGCTACACATGACTCATTAGTCATACTCCTTTCATTCTTTACTCTGCTTTTGTGGTCAAGATGAGGGGGTAGAAACGTTCAGTATTTCTTTTGTTAATCTTGAGATAACGGTTTCACTTTTGTGATTTTATTAGTGACACTTTCGGCCACTATTACTGCAATGTTTTGGCTAAAACCATGCTAAAACCTTGGCTAATAAAAGCCAAGGCTCAATTGACGCAAACTATGACTTTCAGGGCTGATACCAACTAGATGGATGGGCAGCTGTACTACATCACCGTGGAGGGGTCTTGAACGTAGCTCAGTGTTTACCGCGTGCAATGTAACAGTCTCCACAAGTCGCCACAAGAGGTGACGTGCTGTTGCCACAAAAAAGAATAGACAGGCGTGCGTAATAATATCACACATGCATTCATTTGTGTCTAACATCTGACGCATGTACAAAACAAAATACCTTCTAAATAAAAAAAAATTAAGCTTTAAGCTTTAGGGCACTCTGGCCAAGTGGGCAGGGCAGAGGCGTTGGTTTGAGATTCACGTTTCCACTTTAGGCATTAACACGGGAAAGCTCATTATACTCAACCACTTGGTTGGTTTAAAAGGGCAGAACAGAACCTGCCTCGACTGTTGGGTTTTTCTTTCTTAATCCTCCTTTCTTTTCAAGGCTATTATGTGGAGGATGCTAGCTACTTAAAAAAAGGAACAAAGGCGTTAAAAACAGGTAGGCTGTTGTAACCTAAGTTGACATGGCTGAATGCAGCATTTGCTTTAGCCCAGCCTATAAGGCACACATGTTGCCGGATTGTGGTTTTCATTATTCCCTGACAAACCTTTAAAACTGATATTTAGCTCAAACACATTTGCATACCACATGACATTTGAGTGTGTATTGTCCTCCAGCGAGCCTTATAAACAGCAGTCCAGTTGAAACTGAATACACAAAGTAGATCAGGCTGGAATTTCATTAAACTAATCCCTCAATTGTCATGTGTCCTACTGTGCTCTGGTAATTTATACTTTCATCTGAGTCCTTTGACTTTTTGACAACCGAATGACATTAGTCGTTTTTTTACCACAGATTCACATTACAGTGTGTCCTGCAAAATGTCTATACTTTTGGTCCAGGAGAAGACCCAGCCTGGGTCATTGAGGAGAACACTTGGTCTCTGAAACCGTTTGGTAATGATGATATGATACAGCACACTGGCTGTCCCTGGCTGCGTGTGTTGGCGGGTGTTTGGCAATATGCTGCCGTTTGGCGCGAAGCACGCTGGCAGTACCTGCTGGGACTTGTAGTGCACGCTCTCGAAGCCAGGACAAAAGTGGGCCAAAACGAATTGACAATTCACAGCGGGGACCGGATGGCAACGCGTCCCAGGCCGGATGGGCTTCCTGTGCCTTGTGTTCGACATGTCGTCTAGACTTTTTCCAGTGACATCTGTCAAACATAGAATGTGCTCGTTCGGCTATAATCAAAAACGCATGTTAACAGTGGCACTATAAGACGCTCTCACACACACACACACACACACACACACAGGAGTTTCTGGACCTTCTCAGAAGCCCCGACTGAGGACTACATGGCCCCACACCCAAGGCTAAGCAGCAGAAAGCCAACCACATCAGCCAAAATCATGACCTCAGTGTGTGTGTGTGTGTGTGTGTGTGTGTGTGTGTGTGTGTGTGTGTGTGTGAGATGAGTGTGAGTGTGCGCTCACGCTAGCAAAAGTGGTGACTCCCTGTCCTTACTTCTTCCAGCATAGCATTTAACGTTCCTCTCTGTTTTATTCTCAAGGCATTACTGAGAGTACACTGCCAATAGAAATAAATGTAAGCATCTGTACTTCCTTTGTGTTTGTCAACCGCAGCACGAATGCACACACACACACACACACACACACACACACACACACACACACACACACTGATACGTTTTTTTCTATCAACATGACATAATACTGTCAGATATTTCCACATATCAGATCTGCAAGGTTTCTATGACCCACTCAAATGAAAGACCGAAAAACGTGAAAAAAACATAGAACCAGACGAGGAAAAGTGCTTGGGTCTGTCAGGGAAAAGTCATTGTTTTATCTAAACGAAATGCAAAACCTGAGCACCATGAGAGGTTGAATGTGATTATTAATGCATCCCAAATGGGACCCTTTACCCTATGTAGCGCAACGCTTATGCTACAGCCCACAGTTATGATTATATGGAGCCACTCTGGAAGAACTCTGTGAAGCTGTACCGTAACATCTGCAATGGACAGGGCTTTCATGAGAAGTTTAAAGAAGGCCAGGAGAGAAAGGTTAAGGTAATGTCAATCAAATGTTAAAAAATGTATTATATTTCTATTACCAGAAAATCTTGAGCAATGCTACAGATACACTGAAATGACTACTTTGGTCCCACATCATTTGTGCAGTGTTGGCAATTTCTATGGCCATTGTGGTACCAAACATGGGCTGACAGGGACCATAGCAGCACAGTGGTTTGGAGAAGTTACTAAGGATATTAGCCAACATAATTCAGCACAACACTTAAATAATCATAATTTCTAAGTTGACAAATGCAGTAAGTCCGTCCCTATTTCTCCCATTTGCTCCCTTGTGAACATGACCCAGTACAGAAAGCCCAAATAAAAATGACTCTTACCTGGCTTAGTGACTTCACACCCTTTGCTCCTTAGAATGTCTTCCACCGAGGTGTCGAACATGAAGCGCACGTTCTGAAGTAAACCCTGCGGCGAGACGAGAGTGGTCGACTCGAATGACAGTTGGTTGTCACGTTTGAATGACAGCTAATGACAACCCTTTTGGCAATTTGTTTACCTTGAGCTACTACAGCCAGTGTCAGGACAAACAAACGCTGAACTTGTTATTCTCAACAGCCGACATTAGTTAGAATGTCTCAAGTGGCAAGATCTAAAATGCCATCCACTTCCCTACACTTATGCCCTGGTTTTCAGCACTCAAAATAATTGGGGTCTGTTTCCGACGCACCGACGCAGGAAAATAATTGGCTGCTGTTTCCGACGCACATCACTATGCCACATTTACAGTACTTACACCTCCTTGTTGAACCTTTGAACCTTCCTTGAATTGACTACCATGTCTAGAGGTATAAATAACAGGCTCAGATAAAACCACCAAGGTCTGTGTAATCTGTCAATAAAAATGTTCTCTCATAATTGTAGGGTTAACTTCTTCGTAATGCTATATGGTTTCTTAACTTCTTAAACACCCATTACGAGCAAGAGTTAGAGTAGCCTACGCTAGAACTTTTAACTATGGTGTGTAGGCCTTTTATTTTTAACAAAGGCACACCCTTACATTACTGAAGACCACAAGTAATAAAGTTTATACCTTATAAAAACACAGAAAATCATAGTCACTCACAATCTTTTTTTACACCGCAGACTGGGAACCAAGCTTCAGTAACGTAGCCTTTACAGTATTCTACACTTACCCTGAAGTGGTTTTCACGGATGGTTCCCTTGGCCACGAACATTCGGCTCCCCTCTGCCTGCAGGTGCTCGTAAAATGGCTCGTCCAAGATGAAGCTATCAATTAGACTGCAGCCAACAAACAAATTCGCGTTTTCGCCATGAACATGAAGCGTGATATTCTTCCACTGCGAGTCAGACAGATCAACTTCCTCGAAGGACACAACATTTTGAGAGCCATCAACCCAATAGACAAGGTCAAGCGTGTTCGCGCGACCATTGGACACGATTTCAAACTGACGCTGGCCATTTGTGCCTTCCAATCCGATGAGTGTTCCCCGGGATCCGCGGTCTTGACGCATGCTGGCTACGAACACGAAGCCCTCGTTGTTCTGGATTTGCTGAAGCATCTGTTTAAGCACAGGTGCGCGTACAGAAGGTAAATGGTCAAATCGGATAAAGCGGTAGGCGGGATTGTCCGTGTCTTGACCACGGAATTGCTTGGCGCCTAGAGTCTTGCGTGTGATACCGCTAATTTCAAACAGGTCAAACGTCGTGTCGTCATCCATAGTAACTTCACCATCTTCTGAGTATACAGGGGATAGACAGGGAGAGGAAATGCCAATTAGTTTAATGAAACAACATATATAAATTGCTATAACTAGGTCTACAGCAATTGACCATCGTCCCTGTTCCCGGAAAGCAACTCTTGTGAAGGTTTTTGATTCAATCCGAGTTGTAATTAAGATGATTCTTTTCATCAATCCGATACTTAATGGAATCATAAGAATCAGTTGTGGTAGATAACAGTGACAGCTAAAAAACATACAGGTCTGTAGATCTACAGGAACAGGGTTGGAGAGCAATGGTTACAGCCAACATATGGGTATAAACTTTTACGCACACGCAAAAGTGACTGCTTCATATTCAGTCACACCAGTAAGCTACATTGTTTTCGTATATTTAGTTTGAATTTAACCTACATAGGCTGCATAAAGCACAGCAACATCACACTCGGTTAGCATTAAAATAAAACACCATATGGGGGCTTATAAGACGAATAAACGTTACGCATACGTGCATTTACCTTGAGGTAGCGCTGAGGAGCAAAGTAATAAAATGGGCAGCAAGTTGAGACTTCTCCTGAGTATCATAGCTCCTTCAAAACACAAGATACAGCGCTGATTATCATCGAAACAGCAAAGGTACATTTGTTAACTTCATTACTACTGACACTGTCATACGTGAAGACAACAATTCTTTATTGGCAACTTGTATTCACACTTTAAGCTGTCACAATTAAAGAGACACCAAATGGTGAATGACGTTGTCAGCATCTACACTATAGACTTCCATCACCTTATGTCAAATCCCCTGATCTGCTTGAACAGTAACAATGATTTGAAGTGGGCTAACAACAAAGAAATGTAGAGGAAGATACAACAGTTACGCACATCAGGAATTGTAAACAGCATATGGTTATAGAAAAATACTACTGTAAAACAAATTCGTCAAATGAATAACATTTACCAAGACGACTTATTCAAATAACAAGATATTGGACTACTGCATTATTTACCTAAAGGATTTTGACTAGACGTATTTGAAAATGTAATTGATGGCAACCATGTTGAAATAATGCTATAAATGCTTAATGAGAATTTAAATCCAGAAACTTACCGAACGAAAGTGCAAATCCCCTTTTTAAAAAATCCGTTAGATATCCAACAATAAATTGTGGTAATTACACATAAATCTTTCTAATAAATATGAATGGTGTCATAAAAAAATAATAACTCCTATAACCCGGTGCGTAAAATGTAAAGTCCACTTGGTTAACGCTAGATCCACAAAACGCCGGCAGGAGTATGACGATAGTGGCAAAGGCACAGTCCACGTCTTTATATACTCCTCCTCACGACCCTGTCAGTCAACTTTAAGTATGTCAAGTTTGGAACGATTGTTGAGGCGGAATTACATAATTCCGTTGTGATAGCGTAATATGCTCGTACCTGTTTACAGAGGCAGGAAACGGCCCATCGTGACCCCCCCTTCTGTGAGCTCTGCAATTCCGCCTCTCTATCAAGCCCACTTCATTTACCAGATACGGTTTCGGGGAGGAGTTATTGATGGAGAAAAAGTGGTAGCGAGTTGGGAAGTGAGGCGCACATTTGGCTATATAGTGCTGGTAGCGCAAAGCACTTGGTCGCGAAGAGCTCCATGAAACACTAGCTGCATATTTTCTGTGGATTGGCATATGATGTTGAAAGACCTGACGCACCGGGTGTTGAAAGATTGATGCTTGGTTACAATTTCCATGTGGCTATAAAGGAAAAATAAACCCACTGTTTTGTGTTTGCGGTTCAGTTCTTTCAAAAAGTTTCCAAAACGTTTACGCAGAATCTTTACGTTCGTTTATCATGTAGTTTGCGTGGGTGGGGGCGGGTTACAATTCAGGGCACACGCACGAGAGCATAACTTTTCTGGATACACATTTAACACATACTTTTGTCAAATTTAGGTTATTGGCTGTAACCTATAACTACACATAAATAAATAAATAAATATAACACCTTTAATCACCAAATAAAGTAGGCAATAATCACTGTTCCAGTCTGATAATGGGCAGGACAACGTGCTGGTGTCTGCTGAATTATTGATTATCTAGTGATGGGTCTTCTGAACAGAAAGTTCTGGTGAGATAGAGCACTGTTCCAGAATTTCAATCCACACTTCGCGGACCACCAGTCGATTCAGATTTTGTTGCAGACCTGAACAGGCACATTTAATTTAGGACTTGGTAATGTTTGACTAATTTAATTAGGTGTTCCAGTTCAGGGCTGCAACTAAATATGAATCGGTTGGTGATCCTAGACAGTGATCTAACTCACCAGAACTTTCTGTTCAGAAGACCCATAACTAGATCAATATTTCACCAGACACCAGAGCGTGAGGTTTGGTAAACCCTCAGATTTTAAGGGTTAAAACAGGACAACCCGACTGTTGTGTGTTTTGGGAATTTGGATTCCCCTGGGTTGCTGGCAAGCAGCACAGTCTTAGGTCTGGAAATAATTCGTTTTCTCCTAGCTTCTGCTCCCCTCTACGGTGTCAGAAAGGAATGGCTTATATTCCATAATAAAATCACACATTCCTTCCTGAGGTTTCGGCTGGCTTGTGAAGATAGGGCATAGTAAAACTAGCCATCACCGCGTTTATTGAAGATAGATAATGTGCGTCATTTGGAGACGTCTGCATTTCTTTTGACAGGAACGAGCGAGATGAATAGAATGGGAATTATATTACCAAATAGGGCAGTATTAAAATAACTGCGTTCTAATACAAAATAGTAACCAAGTACGTCAGTTTTAGTACTTATTTTGATGTGGTGATCAAATTAATAAAATAAGACTCCTACATTTTTGTCTATTTCACGACGCGTTTTAGCGCTTAAATTGGCGCCTAAATCTGCAAAAAGTAAAGGGTTGTCAAGAGGATTCATAAATCACTAAGACCAAATCACAAACATTCCAAAAAGGGCTGACGGCAATCTGCCTCTTAATCCCGTGGACGTTAAAATCTCGTTCACACCAAGCACTGCATAAAAAATAACCAGACAAGTTGGAAGAATTCAAGTTAAGCGACACACCTGCCGTTCTGCATCAAAATATGGTAGATTAGCAGCGGTGCGTATTACTTTCTACTGAAATGATTTCCGCAGGAACGAATAGTTTGCCGCGCCTGGTGTGACTTGAGCTTCAAAAATAGGTATTGCCTTTATTGCCCGAGAATTATGATCTGCTAGAGCTGTCAAATTGGCTACTTGGCCACCGGGAAAATGCAGCTATGCAGCGCAGACGAACTACGTATCTAAGTCAAATGTATGTACAATATTACATCAAACAGTAAATGCCCTCCCCAGACACCATATCGTGCGACAAATCATTTGGTTTCTTCGTTATTTTCGCCATCCTCAAAGACACAAAGCTGACTTCATGGCTACAGCTGGATCACCCGGTGTAGTTGGTGCTGAAGATGGGATAATTGCACCTTCAAACGACTTCTCCCCATTCCATAGTAAAAGTTGGTCTTAGCTTTGTAAATGGGTTTTAAAGAGGTAACTCTTAGCAATTAACTTCTAGTTGTTATCAGTCCTCCTAACTCTAAGATTAAATGTGTGAATACGGCTCCAGGGGTGTTTATGTTTGTGTCTGTGAGGGAGGGTGAGCTTGTCTTGAACACAGCCACCGGTACATTTTCGTTGGGGTCTACATTCCTGATAGACGTGGTGATGCACGTGGTTATTGACGTTAATCACCAACTGTTGGGGCAGAGTAACACAAAGGAATATTGACATGTTTTCTGCATGGAACAAAGCCGGCACACTCGACTGCGAGATTTTGTGATGAGGTGAACAGGTAATGTTAACATTGTATAACACATTTTTGTCACAGGAAAGAAAAAATTATTGCAATTTCACATTGAACATAGGTGCAATTTCACATTGAATTCACAAATTTTGCCACAAGGCTTAGAGAAAATATGCAATTTTAAAAGTAACTTCCTGCATTTCCACATGCACTATTTGCCGTGACCTATGCTAAGCTAACGTATTATCTTACTGAGAATGGCTGACAACAACACCAAGTGCCACCTGAGGGCCACCTGAACACGTGATGTCGCACCATATTTGTTCTATTCCAACTGTAAACAGTAGTTTGTAGTAATCAGTAATGGAGAATGAACTAATGACGAATAACTTTTTTTTAATTGGCGGGTCATTGGTGGGTGCTATTGGGCTTATATAGCAGTCCTGGCACAGCAGATGGCAAATGGGTTTATATTATTATACAGTGTGATTAAGAGAATGACTTAATCCAAGAGAGAGAGAATCAGTCATTATTTTAACAGTTTCCTGTTGGTGGTTTTGACTATTTGACCCAACTATATTCTTCTGGGGTTCAGTTTGTCTTTCCCCCTAGTTACTCATTGGAAAACAACTCAATTTCAAGTAGCCAATTAACAGATGGTCCTCTCTTCACATGCGTTTTAGTGGACTTCAGAGATCCACAATAAAGTTGGCAAAGACAAAGAAACTGTGATGTGAGCATCCATTACAACAGCGGTCTCTCCCTCTTTCTGTTTTACCTTCTCTCTTTCTGTCAGTCTCTTGGCAGGGCAACTGATGTATGTCACTAGGTTGGTGATAAATGTTGGTTTCCAGTGATCTCCTTTCCAATGTATGACCTCAACAGAACAGTGTTTGTTTGTCTTTTTATCGTACCTGGGTTAGAGTGACACCAGAGGAGAGTTCAAAATGGAGCAATCTGGCAAGTCGAGTAAATCTTGCAGTGTTCATTTGGTTATTAGAGTGGTACATGTGGATAAAATCAGACTGAACAGTACTGTTTAATAAAAATTATATGTATTTAAATTCCAACCAAACTGAGTTGATTTGACTTGACTGCTCCTTTCCTGTCTAATACCGTACTGTTAGTTAGAAGTGACTTTTTGTATCAGTGTTGTATCTGAGCATTTTGACTAACTGCGCCAGAGTGTGGTTTGGCGGATGCTCCATGGCCAACTGGAAGGCCCTGCAAAGGGTGGTGAAACCTGCCCAGCACATCACGGGTGCCCAGCACATCACGGGTGCCCAGCACATCACTGGTGCCCAGCACATCACTGGTGCCCAGCACATAACTGGTGCCCATCTCCCAGCCATCATAGAACTCCAGTGCAAGCAGTGTCTGCGTAGGGCGCACGGCATCATCAGGGAGCCTTCACATCGATCCCACATACTGTTTGCCCTCCTACCATCAGGCAGGCAGCACAGGTCTCTTTGTTCCCGCATCAGCAGGCACAGGAACAGTTTCTTCTCTACTACTGTAAACCTGCTGAAATGTGACCCAGCACTAACCATACCCAGACGCTCACTGTTTAGTGCTGCCTCTCAGGGATATTGTTGCACTACTCTCTTTGTACTACTGGACTCTGCTATTGCTTTGCAAAGTCTGATAAAGATGTTTTCAGTTGTTACATGTACTTGTCTACCTCAGGTACATCATTGCTGCCATCCCAGCATTGTAGTTGCACCTTCAATTTGCCTTCATTGCACATTTAGAATTGTCATTTGTACTTGCATTGGCCTTCATGACACATTTCTACATATAAAACATATATTGTTCTTAATTGTTTAACTTGTAAATTTTGTGCACCCTTCTATTTTCACTTCTGGTTAGATGCCAACTGCATTTTGTTTTACTGAACATTTTGTTGTACCGACCAATTACCTTCAAAAGACCTTTGATGGTTTGTTTTAGGAACACAAGGAAATCCATACATTCACCCCTAAAATAATTTCCAACCATTAAAAGTACACAGAAAACCCAGTATACAAGCCTTCCATCATTTCCCTCCTGCAGTACACCTCTCACCACAGGCGGAAATCCCGGGGGGAGGCCAAGAGCCCCCCATCTTGGGGAAAACTATGATATGTCCACCCCCAATATATACATGTAAACATATCTATGTAATTTCAATAACAGTAATAAGTCTCAATGAAAGCACATATGCTGATTATAGACACCTAATAACTGTTTGGTGCCAAAATTACCTGGTATTTGGAACATAATTCCCTCCACCCTGACTAAGGCACCAGTTCCAGCTGAAGAAAAATCACCCCAAAGCATGATGCTGCCACCACCATGCTTCAATGTGGGTATAGTGTTCTTTGGGTGATGTGCAGTGATGTTTTTGCATACCTTCTGGAATTATGGCCAAAGTGTTCAACCTTGGTTTCATCAGACCATAACACATTTTCCCACATGCTTTAGGGAGACTTGATGTTTGTTTCAGCCGGGCTTGGATGTTTTCTTTGAAAGAAAAGCCTTCTGTCTTGTCACCCTACCCCATAGCCCATTCATATGATGAATATGGGAGATTGTTGTCACATGTAGCACACAGCCAGTACTTGCCAGACACAGCCATATGTTAGACATTTCTTTACTTCTACCTACTGAATAAAATAAAAAACCTTTCTAACACTCACCTGGATTTATTTTCTCTGCATTGAATTACAGGTCACTTGTTGTGATAGCTAGCGGTTAGCTGATTTTTGCTAGCAAGCTACAGTAATATCAACCAGCTTTTGCAGCTGTTTGAATTCGAGTCAATGAGAGAAGCTTGCAGTGTATGTAGTCTTCCATAGCTGGCAAGGTGACAGTATCCGTGTCTACCGTCTGAAAGGCACTCAATGCACGTAGCTAATTTGGGCTAATCCAGTAAATGTGTTTTATGTTGGTACTTTAGGGTTCAAACATAATTTCTGAATTTGCAGAGCAACAGTAGCAAGCAAACCGATGGTACAAACTAAAACAGTATTACAGCACTACCTTTGGTGTCCCCCTCAAAAATTGCTCTTGAGAAATAGTCCAGAAATGGTTCCAATGGTCCATAAGGCCCATATGCATCCCTATATGATAACTTAACAACAATGGTTGGTCAGTTCATGGATTGGTCAATGTTTTACCAGTGTATACCAATTAACAGATCGAATGAAATTGGTAAAATGTCACACAGTCTATGCAGCACAACTGTCAAACCTTTTGACATTGGGTGAAATAAATAAATGTTTATGATTTATACTAGTCCTTTAAAGCACCATGCCTGGTCTTTGATTATTGGGAGATAAATTAATTTCCTTCCCCTTTGAGCTAAACCCTGGTCCATGCGGTTATACTTCCAGCCCGTTATTCAATCTGGTTTCATTATAAGCTGTTAGAGAGAGATAGGAAGTGACGTGAAGATTAAACACATGCCATTCTTTCAATTAACTAATCACCATCCAAGTATGACGAAACCCCAAATGCAAAACTTCAGCAATGTTATAAAATGTGATTAAGTCAAATTGTTGCTTTTTGTGTTTCCCACAAATTGCATCTAAACGCAGGCTAAGCCAGCCATTAAGTCACACCAGTAAATTAAATTTGGCGAGGATGGCTGGCGTTGTAAAACATACCCTTTGAGTATTTTCTGCTTCCAGCTGGAAAGGTTGCATTTATGTGACGATTCTACCTCATCATGTTTTATCATTGTCTTTCTTAAAATAGATTAGATTAGATTCAAATTTAGATTCAAGTACAGTACAATGAAATGCAGTTCACATATAACCTAAAGTGCAAATAGAAGAGGGCATATTAAGTATATGCATATTACAAGTGGAATGTTTAGATGTGCAACAAAGTCAAATGCAGTACAAATGGCAATACTAAATGTGTAATTAAGGGAAATGGAGGAAAGTAGAAAATGTACAAATATTAAGTACAGTGTCTGTTACATGTGGGATAATATTGTGCGGGTGCAAATGGCAATTCTGACGGCACTCTGGATGTGCAACTGGGATGCAAAGACAGCAGAAATGAGGTCCCAAAGGCAGACATGCATATGCAGCAACTGTAAAAATTCAAGCACGATGGCATTTCTAGATGTGCAAATAGACAAATTGAACGTACAGGGTGCAGAGTTCACTGAGTTCTTTGGGTCACAGAGTTCAGCAGGGTTGTAGTAGTTGTAAAGAAACTGATGATCCCACGCGCCCTGCGAAGACACCACATGCGCAGGAGGTCTACGTTGGCTGGAAGCTGGACACCAGTGATGTGCTTGGCGGTTTTCACCACCCATTGCAGAGATCGGCAACAGAGCAACCGCTAAACTACACTGTGGCGCAGTTTGTCAGAATGCTCTTGATGGTGTGGGATCTGAGCATTAACAACTACAATATAAATGATCTACTCTCTCCCTTGACAAACTGGTAAGTGATCATTATCACAACCACTATACCAAACGGCTGATTTCTAACAATGGTTCCACAGTAGAAGTTTACAAGGATCTTGGAGGACAGGGAGGCTTTCTTCAGCCTCCTCAAAAGGTATAGACACTGCTGTGCCTTTTTGACCAGGGCTGAGGTGTTGAGGGTCCAGGAGAGGCACTCGGAGATGTGGACACCCAGGAATTTTAAGCTGGACACACGCTCCACCTCAGTGCCATCGATAAGAACTAGGTTGTGACTGCAGTCTTTAGACATCCTGTAATCCACAATGAGCTCCTTGGTTTTCTTTGCGTTGAGGGCCAGGTCGTTGCCATCAGGCACTTGACATCCTCCCTGTAGACCCACTCGTCATTTTCACTAATCAGTCCTACCACCATTGTGTCGACTGTGAACTTGACCTTGATGTTGGAATGGTGTAAATGAACGCAGTCGTGGGTGAAGACAGTAGAGGGCTCAGCACACAGCCTTGTGGAATACCAGTGTTCAGGATGAGGGTGGGGGAGGTGAAGTTGTCTAACCTGACAGACTGGGGTCTGTTGGTTAAGAAGTCCAATATATATTATTGGCATATTTCACGAATTTTGAGGGATTTATTCTGTGGCTATGACATGATTGATTGTTTAGTTTGCAAGATCTGCAGTGTTTTTCTAAATTTCTTTAGACTGCAGTATATCACAAACGTTTTGGTAAAAAAATTGTGTTGACAGCTCATCCCCACTTCGATTTGATTTTAGGGTGCTTTGGGTGCTTTATTAATACAACAAGAAACATTACATAATACTAATACGTAATTAAACATGACATTATTGTTATATTCGATTAAAATCTTTTTATGGGCTTGTTTTCTGTCCATTGGCCATATTTTTGTAATCATAATTATGTTCGGGCCAACAGACTATCCACTCTGACAACAATTGGCATCCAGTTTAATCTAGCTGAATATACTCCACTATGGGATATAGCTTACAATACAATTCCTTTTCAATATCCACAATGACTTGTTATTATCAGTAAATATTTTCATTGTCAGCCGTACATGGCCGTGCTCCGTGTGAGTCTGTTGCGTATTGGCAACCCTTTTGGTCATTGTCATCACTTACTGTATCACGCATGGGAGTTGATGAGAAAAAAACTGATCAGGAAACAGGTTAGAGTGGGATTATAAATGATATGTTTGACTATTTCTCCCGAGCTACAATTGGATATACATTTGTTGATAAACAATGTAACATGTCTGGGGTTTGGCTGTATTTACTGTACATTTCAGTTGAGTCATTAACAGATTTGACTAGATGATTTATTACACATCACGTGTACAACACATGCTCCAAACTGCAACAGATGTGTAATGCCTGTTCACTCTGAATGATGCTGATTTCAGGTAATCTGACCACGGTTCTATTTTGCGACAGACTCAAAATGTTGACTTCAGTAAGTTATTAATTGTGTCAGATAAGTTCAGCAAAGCTACTCGGCAGCTTTGAGATGAACATGGCCCTGAATGTCCTCGCCACCCTCTGTTGACCTTCTGTTGACCTTCTGTTGACCCTCTATTGACAATGAAAAAATAAATCCATAAAGGCAAACAAAAAAATTAAATCTGTATATTGTTCTAAATGAATTAAAGAAAAAATGAATGTGATGCAACCAACTGTTTTCAGAAGTCACATAATAAGTTGAATGATATTCCTGTGTTTCACAAGTGGACTCCATTTGGTGTTTCACCTGATTTCAGGTGAAATGCACCAGTCTCTGGGAGGTCCCACTGTTGGTTAGCTCAAAAACTACATCGTAAAGAACATACAAAACTAATCTGGAAATTTTGTTCAAAAGCACTAATCAGGAGTAGATATGTGTGTTGAAAATATTAAATGCAGAAAATATGGCACAGCTTTGAATCTGTCCTACAGATTCTATGCTAGGTGTGCACTACAGATCTATGCTAGGTATACACTACAAATCTATGGTAGTTGTACACTACAGATCTATGCTAGGTGTACACTACAAATCTATGCTAGTTGTACACTACAGATCTATGCTAGGTGTACACTACAAATCTATGCTAGGTGTCAACTAGAGATCATATACTAGGTGTACACTAGAGATAATATGCTAGGTATACACATGCATATTGACACACACACACACACACACACACACACACACACACACACACACACACACACACACACACACAAGTTTGTACAGCTAACCTCATCGGGACCAGCAAAAGGTCCCCATGAGTCCAATTTCTTGTGATTTTACTATACTCATTGGGACATTTGGTCCTCATGAGTATAGTTAGACCTAACACACACACACACACACACACACACACACACTTCTGTTACAGTGCAGTTTATTATCTACCACAGACATTTATTCTCTGCGTATAGCCCCGCATTGTTGTTCATGTATTGGACACACACACTGTTCAAAGAGAAGGAATGTCTGAGGAGGAGAGGAAGGCCGCTGTCCCAGATGATGATTCACCTATGATCCTTGGAATTGAACTCGAGCAAAATGTCGCGCCACTCTAATCCTGTGTGTGGATTAGTGACATAAACCAGGTGCAAATCTGGATGGAGGTCCTGGACTCAAACAGCTCTGACTAATGCTCTTTCAGAGATTACTCAGAAAATGTGCTAAAAGTACCACACTTTGGGATATTTGGTAACAGAGTACCACTCAAAGAGTGGACTACTTATTTTGATCCAGTCAGTTGGATTGTTTTGCCTTTCAAACATTTTTTTTTTTAAAGTGGGGGGGGGGTATTAAACATTTAATTGAACAAGGCTGCAGTCTTCTGATCTGACTCACTTGGTCATGAGTCAATCCAATGTGACCAACTACTGGGTCCCTGCCAACCAGTAGTCCTTCAGCCATCCAGCCTGGTGCCTTTAATAGGAATGAGGCCCATCATCAAAAGGTAGCCTATACTTATTTCTGCATCTCTAATGTCTCCTTATATTCCCTCTGTTAGGGCCCATGACTAGTTTAACCTTAGTGAAACCTATTAGTCTTGATGTATTTGGTGTGATTTAGTTCTTGTTGTTCGTTCTCTAGTATGTACTTTTCATTTTGATATTAATCATGTACTTCTGTGCTGTATCATGTTCTCTTATAGTTCAATGTTTTTGGCCAGGTTATCAATGTTAAATAATGCTTATATAAACAAGACAAACTACAGGGAAAAGGTTGTTATTAAGAATTTGAAATACAGTGGATATAAAAATTGTACACACCCTTGTTAAAATGCCAGGTTTTTGTGATGTAAAACACTTGAATCCAAACTGGTTATTGTCTTTTTTCCCCTCAAAGATTTCAGTTTGTTTTTCAATTGAATTGTTCACATTATAGGTCACATTAAAGGTGGAAAAGAATCTGACGTGATTTATCTTTGTCTCATTTCTTTACATCACAAAAACCTGGCATTTTAACAGGGGTGTGTAGACCTTTTATATCCCACTGTACGTGAATGGATGTCATCCATGATGATGTGTAAAATGGAAGCACAAATATATTTGTCACTGTGAGCTACAGAGTCATAGTGACAATATTCAGTTTTTCTGCATGTCAACAGATTACAATCATGCCACGTTTTGCTTATGTTGAGAGGAAATATTTGGGACCAGAATGCATTTTCACAATGTCTATTTTTCCTAACCCTTATTTTTTTTTAAACTAACCCTAATCAAAAATGACCCTAAACGGAACCCCTAACCTCTAACTTCAATATAACCCAAACTTTAACAACCAAGCCTAAGATAGCCATTTTCCCCCCTTTTTTCAATCTTCCTTTTTTTCTACTGCTAAAATGTCCTCCCTTTGGATAATTTTCATGGGTTACTAAACATATGAGAACTACTGTTCCTCACAGGGATAGTAAAACAAGCACCCTTCTACACACACACACAGTGACTCAGGGGGCAGCTGTGTAATGAACAATGCTCACTAGTACTGCAACTAAATTGAAGTTAATAGTTGCAGTTACATAATAGCAATCAGAGTGTCCCCTTCTCTCTACTCTGACTGCATTTTGTATTTTCATTATTGAAATTCCATCATCTGGTAGGTAATCACTTCCAGACTTTCAGTCTGTGTCATAAATAGTCCCCTATACCCCATGTGGCCCACTACATTTGACTAGAGCACAATGGGACCTGGTCAGAAAGTAGTACACAGTTTAGGTGATAAGGTGCATTTTTGAGAGAAGACCACAGTGGCCTCTGTGAGAAGTACCGGAGCAGAGTCAAGTTATTACTCAGGCATTCGGTACCAAAACCCAAAGAGATGGACAATCTCTTGTTGCCTCACGAATAATACGTGCCTGTTTTTTTTAGGTTTTTAAGTCATTGGCAATAAAAGGACTCGTAGCCAATCAGGGAGATAAGATGTCATGCACTCAGTTAGTTACGTAAATTCATGGATCAAATGAATTCGAACCGACCCATTAGATTATATCACTACAAAACTATTCCCACAGCATTCACATACTCATTCTAAAATACTTCGGGTAAAAGTGGTTTTCTAAGATGGACATATTAACAAGAACAAAAAAGGAGGGTAACTACTAAAGTTCTAAAGCCACAATTTTGCTGGGAGTGTACTTTATTTTACTGCAGTGTGACTCAAAATGGCATGCCGTTGCAATGACGAGATGTGAAACTGAGAGTTTCTACATAAAAAGAGAGACAGGGATTAGTGAAGGAAATCCACAGCGCGCGCAAATTGCAGAGAGAAGACAACTAGGGACCAGAGTAAGTTTGTGTTAGGGAGAGGAGTGCGTGAGAGCAAAGACACAGAGAGCGTGAATGAGTTTGACCCGCAGAAAGGAGACAGAGTGAGAGACGATAACGGAAGAACAAATTAGGCTAAAAAGAATGTAGAATGAAGCCTACAAGGACAGTGCTATAAAGAGCAGGGAAGAAGGGAGAGAAGAAATGCAGTAGAAGGAAAGAAACACAGAAAGAGATAGAGTTCTGCTTACACGGGCCTACTCAGAGCTGTCGAGTGAGACTGAGTAGACGAGGGCAGGGGGGAGGAGCTTCGGCCTTGGGTCCCTGGGCACAGAAGGTGCTGCGTTGCTGCTACGGCAACCCTGCTCTAATGCTACACTGGTCCTCTTAAATACAACTTTAAATTCTACCTGATACCAGCAGTGCCAACGAGACTTCAAGGTGCCACACGTGGAGCTTGTTCAAATCTATCCGCAGTAATTGTGTAATGATGGTGTTTCACCCTGGAACTCACCTTCTCTGTCTTGTGACTGGCTCTGACGTTGATTGATTTCTCCCCCTCGGCCCGGCTTTGTAGTCAGAGCGGGAATGCTGAGGCAGGCGATGTGACGCTAACCTGGTTGATTTGTGTGTAGGAAAACATGGACCATCTAAATCAGAATATTGTTCTTGGAATTCGCCACAGGGAGGTGCATCCAAATCACATTCATTGTGAAAATCTTTTCAGAAGTTTGTATTCTGTCAGCTCATTCATAAATAATGTTCTTGACACCTATGCTCATATCTGTGACCCAAACCCGCGCAGGGCAGTGCAGCCATCCACGTTGTCTCGGGCTGACGGGTGTCATAACTGAACATGGTTGCCTTGCCCCATTGCACTCGTAACAAGTCCTTGTGGCGCTTTTGGTGCCTATGGGTTCAAACAGGGTACAGGGCCAGAGAGTGCGTTCTATCTGGTTCGTATGCCGATGTAGACTGTTTGGTAATGCGAGCAGCATGGGGAAGACATATCTCGACCTTGACTGTCCCGAGTCTGATGGGAATTGCTGGAATGAGGAACCTCCATTTTTGAAGTACCAAAGATTTTCTTACTAAACAAATATTTATTGAGATTAGGTGTTTCATCAATACGAAAATCTCTAATGTCTGCCCAGTTGTGTCACCCTGTGGGGAGCGGAACTAATGACCTGATGTTTCAGATATCCGATGGGCAATCTGGCTCTTCTACAATATAGCACCACACTTGTGGGCAATGATGTCCACACTTTGACATAATTACTGTCCCAGACCTGAAATTCTTAAATTGGTGGTGGGAATGTTGTAAAATGTCCATGTGAAGAGACATATAAACAAATATATACTGATATAACGTAGACTGCTACTGTAATTGTAACCAGCTAGCATGATAACGTTTGCAAGCTAAGGAAAGGTAAATGAACAGGCAGTCAGGTGGGGGAAAAAAAATCAGTAAGTGACTACAGGCCCACCTGTGGAGAGATGCATCTTAGGTAACGGTGTACAAATCGTAAGAGCTGTTGACATTTTGAGGGTTGACGTTAGACTGAAGTGCTCTTTTATTTCTATGTAAATAATCTGTGAAGAAAAACGAATTCTACTTGTTGAATCATCCAGTGGATTATAATAATTTGCTGGTAGAAAAGTGGAGGTGCAAAATGCCTGACTGCAACAAAAGTTGATCTTTGAAGATCTGTGGTGATTCCATTTTACATTTAAAACCATGATTCCCAATTAATTACCTACTCGAATGGTTAGTTATAAATGTTGGTAACTGCTGATTGCTTAACTAAAGCAATATATAGATTAGCTGAAAGCCCCACATTTCACAATAATTCAAGAAAAAGATTTTAGATCATAACATAAATGTTTTTATTTAAGAATGTTATATTTAAATAATATTAATTAACATTGAACTAACAACTAAGATATAACATTGTTAAATACACACGTAAGACATTACATTTAAAATTGATAAGATTAAGTACAATCTGTTATTTTGTTTTGGATATTCATGGTTACATTGTTTAGGTGCTGTGAAAGACACACTGAGTACATTGTGAAACAGTCGTCTAGTGAATGGATCAGCCCTTAGCTGGCTAGCTAACCCCTCCTGTCATCACTCATTTGAGTGGTTGCAGATCAAGATGTTGATGTGGTTGCTCTCTGATGAAGACGTGACTCTCTTTCATTCTGTCTTCCACTTGGGTACTTTTGTGCACATTTTTGTGATTTGTGGGACAAACAAAAAGAAAACCGAGCCTCCCTGTGAGGCTCCAGTCAGAAGGGCACTTAACAGTGAACAAGGCACAATTGTGACGTGGCTGTAATCAAATAAAGGGCGAATAATCTGTCACGCATAGGAGATAGATATCCAGGAGCTTCAAATGATCTAAATAGGGAAAAGAGTATATTGTCATTGGACAGGTTAAGAGGAAGAGAGAAAATAGCCGTCCCAGACACAGCCTAGATTGTCAGTAGTCACGCATGTTTTAAATAAAAGAAAAACGATATTGTCCCAAATGACTCCTCTTTCGTTATTTAGTGCTGTTTATCCCCTAGTGCTGTTTTGACCAGGTTTAAACGGTACCATATTTTCTATACTCCTATAGGTCAAAAATACCGCACTCTATGGGGAATAGGGTGTTACTTGGGACAAACAACTCCCAACACTGAATCAAAATGAGCTATTCATTGAAGACACATTGAGGTTTGGTCGGTCGGTTGGCGCTCTTTGCAGGAATGATCTACGAAGGGAATGAAGATTCCCCTCTGAGTCCCACACGACGGCCTATTCCCTATTCCCTACACGGACTAAACAGGAGAAAAGTAGGTGACTAGTGGTGGGGGGGGAGAAGCATGGTACTACTTAGGCAACAGGGTGTCAATTGGAACGCGTCCGGCGGCGGCGGCTGAAGATTCCTGGATTCCTGAGATCCCAGAATAGAATTTCCTGCTCATTATTGGATCCAGGTTTCAGGACTGGCACACTGAGGCCTTCTGTATGCTGCCTGACAATTTACGACTGAGACACTGAGAACGTTCCATTGGTACAGGCCATTCAGCTTTAGGGTCTGTTGTGTGTTGCCATGTCAACAAATTTGTGGAGAGGTATTGATGAATAAGATGGAATTTTTCGTTGTGAGCCATAGATATTATAACTGTGTAGGGCTTGAGGTTTTGGAGCATCTCATGCAGAGATATCTTCCGCCAAGCAATTCTGAAAAGGCACCAAATGAGCGAGCGGCTACACAAGGACGGCGAAACTGAAGAAATGGTAGCAAAACCTGCTCTAACAATCTGCATCATATTGAATGCATTCTGACACGAAGTTTCAATGTGTTTTACTTTCAACAAAGATCTGAAACAGCTGCCTTCCTCAAGATTTAGTAATAAAAAGGAAACAACAACAGGAAAACAACAGCCACAAATCGTCAAGAAACAGAATTACCGATGATCAGTGTTTTGCTATGCAACTAAATGAAACCACTGGTGTGTCTGGTGTAAATAAAGCAAAGCACATAAAGTTTATCCAACTGCCATATTGTTCATGGTGTTATATGTATTATAATGGCCATCATGTGTATCATCGGTCCAATCCTATTAGCTTCAATTAAAATCCCAGTAGACCTGGATAAACAGATTCACTACTCATAATAACCCTCAAACTCAACTAAATCCTTTTCAAAGTTCAACATTAGACTTAAAATTCTAAATAAAATTATAATTTATCTTTAAACTGTATAACAATGCACCACTATTCACTGTCATGTCATTACGTTTGAATGATCAATTATACAATTGATAGCATTGAGATAATTGAATAGAGAAGTACCATTTCTGAATGTGCTCTGCAGCTACAATCCCAAAATGTTTCCAGTAAATGCAATTAATGTATATTTTTTTACATTTCACGTTTTTGCCTTGAATTTTGTTGTATCCAAATTTGTGATTGGGCCCCTCCTTCATTGTAGAATCTCCCAAAGCGTTTTGACCATTGGATGTCAGGATCTGTCTTCCAAAGCACATCCGATGCTCGTCCAACCAAGAAGTGTAGACGGGAATCCTACCTCGACTAAGCACTAAGGTGCCTGAGCCAAAACCAGGGGATGCTAGAACGCGACTAGACAAAGCAACTTTGATATTACTAGCCCAACAAACCTGTACTATGCGGACAAATTGCAACGACTTCCACTGGAACCCTGGGATAATCTTCAAGCAGGACTTGAAACCTGGTCTTGCAATGATAACTTCAATATAATGTCTCAAAATGAAACACAATGGGAATTTATTTTGGCAATTTCTAAACCTAATCTTTTAGTCAAAACAACATTCCAATTGTTTTTCTTTGTTTTACTGGGATATTTCTTTAGGCATTTATATAAAGATTCACGCAAAAAAGTTTTAAAGGTAATATGTGATCCCATTTCTTAATGGAATGTTTGATGTAGGCTGTAGAACTGACTGGAATCATGTTGAAAGCACCTGTTCGGTTGACCAACAGTATGCATGGGTTTGTGTGTGTTTGTGTGTTTACGCTTTAGCTCTGTATGTCTCCATGTGTTTGCCTCTAACTTTGGGTAGTGACTTCATCTTAAAATGTAGCTAGGTGTTACTTTGTGCACCCAGATTGCACACATAAACACACTCACACAATTTCTCACTCACCGAAGATGGACACAAGCTGTGAATTGGAAGAACACTGCACTTCCATAATCTTTCCTCAGTTAATTCCTAGCAAGCCCCAATAACCAGCAAGGCTAGTGTTAGAGTCAAAATAGTGAGGCCAGCATTTGAATCAGAGCAGTGATGGTGAGGCCAATGTTCGAGTTAGAGAGAGTGAAACAAGTGTGAGTTTTAAAGTACTGAGAGTGAGTCCAGTGTTAAAGTAATGAGAT
>JACXGJ010000143.1:156817-170374 GCA_016801105.1 Esox niger
AGTGTTAAAGTAGTGAGTGTAAGTCCAGTCTTAACGTAGTGAGAGTGAGTCCAGTGTAATAGTAGTGAGACTGAGTCCAGTGTTAAAGTAGTGAGAGTGAGTCCAGTGTTAAAGTAGTGAGTGTAAGTCCAGTGTTAACGTAGTGAGAGTGAGTCCAGTGTAATAGTAGTGAGAGTGAGTCCAGTGTTAAAGTAGTGAGAGTGAGTCCAGTGTTAAAGTAGTGAGAGTGAGTCCAGTGTTAAAGTAGTGAGAGTGAGTCCAGTGTTAAAGTAGTGAGAGTGAGTCCAGTGTTAAAGTAGTGAGAGTGAGTCCAGTGAAGTCAAGTAGAGAGACACTCGCACACCCACACAAGCTCAGCTCATTCACTTTGGCCCACCTCCATGGCTCTCCACTTAGGGATTCCTTTGAAAACGGGGTCAAGTCTTGCCAGGAAAGCCTTGGAGAGATCGGCTGGACTGACCAGAAGTCTAGCAGAGGCTTAACGCTCCCCTTTTAGACCCCCGCTAGGACAGGGGAGGGGTCTTATGGGAAAAAACTCCACAGTTAAACATGTGGAGCGGGACCGACCCGTCTGAAAACATTCCAGGGTGTACACACGCGCGTCCACGTCCACATGCAGGACACTAAAGGGATTGTCCAGACGGGGGATCGAAAAGTTATTCCGTGAACGCAGGCCTCGTGGGTCGTGGGGGGGCACCCAGTTGGTGACCCGGTCCGTTTGTCCTCGTCGTACACGGGGGGGAATCGTTTGCTACAGTATATGATGATGCGGGGAGATGAGTTGATTTGAATGGGCTGTGTAGTGCTGCCTGGAGCTGTCTTCATTTGGAGTATTGTCTTATTGGTCTTTGTGGAGTAGACTGTTCATCCACTAGTGGCTCTCTGTGGCGATGGCGGGGATGTGACAGGGCCCTAAGGAGCGTCAATTTTGTAAAAGTTCATGAGCATTAAATTTGGCATTATATCTTGATGACAGAAATAATAGAGACAAGCAAGGGTGGGGTTTTTGTACGGAACAATGGGCAAAAACTGCTGTGTCCAGATGTGTAAATCTGCCAGAGACTCATCCAAATGGCCTCATGGTTGTAAATCTGGCCGACGGAGGTTTGTGGATTTTATCTTTCACTTTAACATTACGGACTATCTTTATGTTGATCAGTGACAAAGACTCCTAATCCGATCAATTTGGATTTCATATAGCAAAACAACACAATGCGCCATACTTCCAGCACTTTGTAACATCATTAGTAATGAAATGAGTGGACTCCCCTCCCCCTCATTATGCAAGGTTGCCCCAGAAACACCTGACAGAACATGGCTGTCGGTATTTTATGAATGCACATTGTTATGTCTCAGTCTATGAAAGAACTTTGAGTTCATCTGCCTCCACAGTGTCACGTCTGAGGCTATGAAAGACCTTTACATTTCTCTCGCTCCACTGCAAATCATTGCATGGAATGGCAGATAAAACTAGCAGGCCTTCTGTAAAATACACAAGCACCTCATAAAAGAGAACAGACAGGACTTCCATAGCGTAAATCATGAGGGCTCAGTTGAAAGGCCGCTGTGTTTTCACACACAGGTGACGGAATCTGTCGGAGCAAGGAAACGGGCCTCTCACGTCCACCTAGCAACAGTGGGAGGAGGAAATCGGCGGAAAAAGAAAATGTGGAAAAGAGAGAGAAAGAATGTGAGATATTGTGCAAACCATCGAAGGCAGCCTTGGAAGTCAAAGACAATGAATGGCCTCCAAGGCAGACAGAGGACAGGGCACTCGCAGCAACGAGGCCATGTCTGTCTGTCTGCTCCATGCCAGAACTGCGTGAACCTGAGAACAGATCAGGTGTCTCAACAGGAGGGTCACTAGGGGATCACAAGTGGTAAAGAGCTCCACGATGATTGAATCCTGGTCCACAGCAGCCCGTGGAGAGAGGGTGTGGTTGTGGACTCTGACCGCGCGGTACGTATGTGGTCATCTCATTCTTCGTTGATGAGATCAGGGTGGAAAATGCGGCCAAGTGACCCAAACAAAGCACAACTTTAGCACAAACTGGAACTGTAAATCTCACACTTAGCAACTGTAACTCTTTACGGGAAGGCTGTTGTGTTTTTGCTGCCACTTGTGCGCTCGATAGTGGGAGTGGGTATGAGCAAGATGGCAGAGGTCCAGTGGCACAATCCGATCTCCTCCTGGTTGCTTCTTTACAGTGATGTGGATCAACGATACATAACCTCTGAAATAGGGACGCTGGGATAAGCCTGATATGCAAGCAGTACAGTCCACATTCAGATTTTCTTTTCATATGTCTCATGAGTAACTTGTACATCAATCTTATAATAATCCGAGCACTACTGCAAATATAACTGGACTCAACTGAAGTTCATTCAGAATTGACCCACATCGTGTTCCATGAATTCTTTCACAATGAAAGAGAGAAAAAAGATGACTAGATAAATCAACTCGACAGACAATTTATGACATTGTGTTCCAGAACACCCAGTTGAATGTCTCCGTCTGAAGAACACTAAAGCTCACAATGACAAAACTAAGACATGCTGGCCAGGAAAGACGATCGCCATGGTACGACCTACGCACAAACACACACATTATGTGCATACGCACACACAAGCGTAGACACACATGCACGCACACTCACACACACACACTTTCTGTCACATGCAGTGTAACTTAGAAAAATCGATTATAGTCTTTAATCACTTTTACACTGTATTCCATTCCCATGATGTTTTTGGCTGTTCCACTTATTTCATGCAAATTGCCAGCTGTGTCTTGGCTGGCTTATATGACAGTCCTGGGGATAACTGATGAACAATATAGTCTGAGTATGTGCCTTTAATTGTGTCCTATTAAAGCCAACTTACAGTGGACCTCAACATTAACATAGTGCTCTTAAGTAAATAGGGTGCCATTTAGCAGCGAAAAACCTTCACAGAAAATTTGACTATAGCAGGGTTACCTGAGTCTCTTGTTGGGCCTCCCCAAATGTTTTATATGTGTTTGTTTTAACCTTAATCTATCCAGCTGATACAACTAGACAACTAATCATAGAACCCCTGACTAATTGAAAGAGGTGCATGAATGTAACGGTGTCTGGAGGAGCCTGGGGAGAGGTGTGGGAAACCCTGTGCTATGTCAATTACTCAAGGTAATTAAAACAGATGGATCCGGCAAGAGTCTTCATCGCCGGAGGAGGAGTGACCTTTCTTCTCCTGTACAAAACAGGGTCGGTTTACCTCACCCGGTGTGAGCTGCTGGCACCCTGAGGCTGGCTGAACACGGTACATTTACATTTAAGCCATGTAGCAGATGGTGTTAACCAGAGCACCTCACAGTGGTGTGTGTTTATATTTTCATACTGGCTCCCCATAGGAATTCAGGAAAATTTGTGAGGGGGGTTGAATACACATTTTCCTCATCTTTTTCTTTCCAGAATGTGGCACTGTCTCGTGCGCGCACACACACACACACACACACACACAAGTTTGTACAGCTAACCTCATGGGGACCAGAAAATTGAAATTGCATGCTCCCTTGCCCTAATCTTAACCCTAAACCTAACCCTAACCTTAACCCTTACCCTAATCCTAACCTTAACCTAACCTCAATAAAGTAACATTTATGCCTAAACTTTACCTCGGAGTAATGCCTAACCTTAACCCTAAAAGAAACCCCAATTCTAACTCTAATATGTGTTGTAAGTTTGACCCTAAACCTAAACCCTGAGTCAGAAATTGACTTTTGCCTCATGGGGACCGGCAAAAGGTCCCCATGAGTCCAATTTCTTGTGGTTTTACTATACTCATGGGGCCATTAGTTAGACCTAAAACACACACACACATAATGTAATTGTGGTGTTAATACTTCTTTCTTCAAGAACCCACTTATAAACACAAATATATACAGTACACAAAATCTTCAAAGCACCTATATATATATATATATATACCAACAATGTTCCTTGTAGAACTGCCTGGAAACAGTTCCACCAGCCAAATCAGCCTTTAAAATTATTTATGATAAATACATAAATACAAACCTTAACGTTTTTCTGTGAGGGCCTAGTTATACATTTACTGGCAACATTAGACCTGCAGGTACCATTATCCTGGGCAGCAAAGTGATGCGTAACTCTTACTGGAATCCAACCAGTTAGTATATCTAACAAGTGGAATTTAATCATTCGTAACCTGCTTTGTGAATGACTGCCAGGGTAGGAAATATAGTACGCAGAGGCTACCTCAATGGTCTCGAAAGGAACGCCAATAGTTAAGTCCAACTACTTAGAGACTGGTTTTGTTTAGAAATCTGCATCTGTTTAGAAAACTCACATGTATCTTTACATAAAACGTATCAACCAATCAGTGTACAGCACACACACAGAAATATTAAAACAAATGATGCCGGATTGCCCTGTAATAGAGCGCGCTGGGATTCACATGGTTTCATGTAGAACACTGTCAGAGGAACCTCCTTGTCTTTGAAAATAACATCGCAGAGCACTCTTTCCACCCCAAAATGCATAGAATTAGGTGGAATATAGCCCATCCCTGTGCAAAACACACATTCAAAACACTTTTGGTGTAAGTGTGCAGATGACCAGATTCACTGCCACTGTAGGTCAACAAGTAGCTTTGAGCCTCTGGAAATGGAAACATTCCTGTTGTGGAGCACAGTTGAATAGACATCCCGGAAACATTACTGTCGTGGAAAAGAGCACAACTGACGTTTTGCTAACGTTCTTTTTGTGGAACACTGTGCTCAACAGCTGGTTCAGAGTAAATCCTTTTGGGTTCCATACAGTACTTAGCATCTGCCAAGAAGAAGAAGGCAAAGGCTTTTTTTTACTTGGAACTCAAAAAGCTGCACATAGACTATGGAGTCATTGGAGCTTTCATCTTTGCCAATCCTGCTGAGTTCAGTGACACATAAGGACAAATGTGAATAATCATAACATTCTGTATCCAGAGTGCTGAACATGTTTTAAATGAATTATCCTTTTCATTACAGGTGGTTGCTGAAAGTTCCACTGTTGCCATTTTGGAACCAAACCATTGTCTATGGATAATCAGTTTCTTTTAAAATAAATTATTCTTCATTCTTTGTTAAGGCAGAAACAATTAGGCAGCTGGGTCCCAGAACTGTTTGTCATGCTATCTTGAAGAGACATTGATCTTTGGAAAGGATAGTACAAACAATCTAGCAAAACAATGACAGCAGCAATAGGAACTCAGCACCCAAGAGCAAATTTTGTGAGCAATGCTTGGCAACATTAACTGTCACATCAAAGGCTGTAGACACGAATACTGTCACCTTGCAAGCTTCTCCCATAGACATGAATTCAAACAGCGGCAAACACTGGTTAATGATTCTTTAGTTAGCTAGCAAACACCAGCTAACCGCTAGCTAACATAACGAGTGACCTGTAATTCAATGCAGAGAAAATGAAGGCTTGTGTCGGTTTGAAATGTTTTTTATTCTATTGAGTGGTAGAAGTAAAGAAATGTCTAACATAACCTTTGTTTATACTACTTACTGAAAGTCAGCCACCAACAACCTACTGTCAGATTTCCACCGATGCACATTGTACCTGCACAAAGTGCCACTGCTGGGGGACAGTGGATCAAACCACTGTGAGGCGGGGGTCTCGCAATTCTTTTTACTGAAATGCGCTATTAGGTGTCTATAATCAGCACAATTGCTTTCATTGAGTCTTATTACTATTATTGAAATTACATAGATATGTTTACATGTATATATTGGGTGGACAAATCATAGCTTTCCCCAAGATGGGGGAGTCATGTCCCCCTACATAGTGCGCCAGATTTAACCAAGTCCTATGGTAGGGTTCGGTTAGGGCAACAACCAACACTTCCGGTTTTGTTTAAAGGTGAGAGATTATGTTGAGTTAGAACAGTGCTGTTAAAACAATCCTCACAGTCAATTGGTGCCCGTCTCGTTTGACAGCACCATTAAAAGATGAGGCACTACCGCATTCTAGATCAAGGCAGAAAGAGCTGGAGGTTGCCTCAATCACAAACATTCTACCCACCCAATAAAGGTACAATAGAATTAAACAGTTTAATTTTAAATACAGTAACATACAGTCTAACATTGTGAACAGGCAGTGTTAGTCTGGTTGCCATTCTACGTTAGGCTATCACACACATTACATATCTTGTACTCACTGTCTTTGGGAAATAATAATTTGAACTTCAGCTACAGTGCACAGTACCCATGCTAGCAGTGTATAAATGTTAAAGAAACACCATATACTACTATATAGGGTCAAATGAAATAATATATATCTACACCATTCTGATTCCATTGACCTTTTCCAGTTAAATGTCCAATACATTTAGTATGAATATGAAGCCTTGTCGACCTATTAAAATGTCTTCATAAACTAAAGACTGTCTGAAGCTCAAAAGACTGCACAGGTTTGTTATATAAAACTGTAAACTGTGAGTAAACTCTGACTCTTTGTCAAACCGAGTAGTCAGAGCAGATTCATTATGGGTGCGGACCAGTAACGTTTTTCTCCAGAAATCAGTATGACACAGAGTTAGAGATCCAGTTAGAGATCCTGGATTCAGATCCAATTTGACATCTTCTGAATATCTGTGAGGACTTGTGTTAGCTTGCCTGGAGGGAGCCAAAAGCTCCATTGCAAAAGCAAAAAGTCATCAAGCTGTGTGAAAGCATTGTAAATTATGTCAATTGTACTTCGAGATAAAATCGAGATGCCATCTTGGTTCCCCCTCTGGTCCTAGGGTCGAGAGAAGACTGACTGGCTCCACCATTAAAAACGGTTCCACTCAGGCAGAACAGTACCTTCCCCATACTTTAACAGTATCTTTCCCCAGCTACCAACAATAACGGGTGATTAGTTATCAGAGTACCATACCCCTGTAGATACCAGGACTAAATAAATCAAAATACAGCTATTACTGTGGACTTGAGAAAGCATAGGAGGAAATGTGTGCTCTATTTCTCTTGCTCTTTCTATGTGGCCTTCCAAACTCACAAAGAAGCACAGAAACTGATATGAATTCAGATCAGTTTAATGTGGAATACTGTTCTTCTGGGGCCTGAGGAACTGTTTGGATGTACACCTGTGAGTATGGTTGTGAGTGTGTGTCTACAGTATGGTGTGTGTGTGGCCCACGGTATGTGTGGACAGTATGTTGTTTTTGTATACAGTATGATGGGTGTGTGTGTATATACATGTTATGGGTCAGACTGGGCATGTAAATACAGTGATACATGTGTTAGTACAGTATGTAGTGGAGTGTGTTGGGAGCTTCTGAGTGGTGCAGTGAAATGGTGATGTCATCAATTCACTCCTCCGCTCTTCTGGTGGACCTTTTCAGCCCCTGGTGTCCATCCCTCCACAAAGCCTCTGTGACCCCTCACCCAATGAGATGAAAGGACGCTCTCTAGCAAACAAGGCCTGTTGGTTCCCATGACAGGATGACATCATCAATTCACCACGGAGCCCAACCAGCCCGGATCATAAACCATTTGCTTTCTTTAACATGCTTAAATGAGTTCGTCCGTTGTCACGGCAGGGAGACCCCTTTGGCGTTGCCGGGGCGAAACAGGCTCAGCTTCCCGTCCAGAGTTCCGGTCAACAGCTGGCAATGAGAGAGAAGAGATGACGTTGTTATCATCCCAATATATTACACACAAAGACTGCACAGATTCAATGCATAGGTTAATGAAGCTTAACCACTGAAATGCATGACGGACTGAAGGCCAACCACCGAAATACAGTGGTTGGGAATGAAGGTCGACCACTGAAATACAGTGGGGGAATGAAGGTCGATCACTGAAATACAGTGGGGGGAATGAAGGTCTACCACTGAAATACAGTGGGGGGAATGAAGGTCGACCACCGAAATACAGTGGGGGGAATGAAGGTCGATCACCGAAATACAGTGGGGGGAATGAAGGTCGACCACGGAAATACAGTGGGGGGAATGAAGGTCGACCACTGAAATACAGTGGGGGGAATGAAGGTCGACCACTGAAATACCGTGGGGGAATGAAGGTCGACCACTGAAATACCGTGGGGGAATGAAGGTCGACCACTGAAATACCGTGGGGGAATGAAGGTCGACCACTGAAATACCGGGGGGAGAAATGGTCTACCACTGAAATACCGTGGGTGGGGGGCAGGCAAATCTAAGGCCTACACTGTCAAAGTAGTCCCAACCCCATTTCCATAATATTACAAGTATCCCGTTACAACACAATGTGTGCCTGTGTCCTGAATGGCACCTACTTCCCTATACTGCTTTTGGTCAAATGTGTGCACTACATGGGGTCCAGTGTTCCAGTTGGGACTGGGCCTGGATGAGGTCCTGATAACTCTCGCGTCCTGGCCCGAACTCAATTACGTAACAGCGTTTTAACAAGCAGAGTGACCTGGAATGGATTCAGCGATTGTAGTCACCAAGGGGCCTTGAACTGGTTTACCGTCATGATAGTTAGGCAGCTTGTCCCCGACAAACACACTCTCACAAGCGCAATGAGACACAGACACGTGCACACGCGTCACACTTGTGTTCCTCAGCTGTTTCTTTCTGCGAGGTGGGGTGATGATCTCATCCCTCCCTGGTCGGCCAATGGGCCGGGCCACAGCAACATTAGCTCACCACCACGGCAGCCAATCCACAGGCTCCAGAGCCACCTGGGAACCCGTCTATTCAGAGATCGCAGTAAGAATGAGTTTAAAAAGCTCCCTATTACCTACAGCAGTCAATGCACTGTGTGGGGAACATGGTGCCGTTTGGATGTCTAGGTACTCGTGGTTCTACTTTAGAACAGGGTCACGAGAGTCTTAGTCCGACCCGGGCAGTACTGGCATGGGACCTTTGGGAAACACACACCAGACACATCCAGGATGATGTGGAAAACAGAATGTAAATAATTGGTTCTTCGCCTGATAGTAAAATACAACTGCGGAAAAAGTTAAGAGACCGCCTTTTTCTTATCTTTCCAAAAAAGTTGAAAGGAGCTTTTGAGTGAGGAACAGAAGCGTTCAATTTAGAGTGGTCTCTTAATTTGAACCCTTCTGTTCCTTACTCAAAATCTTCCCTTTCTTCCTTTTGGTCTTTTGTTTCCGGAGCTGTTTGTTTGAGCAGAATTTTGTTAAAGGTGCACAAAATAGTTGGGGCTATTCCATTAGTTCCATTTTGCAAGAGAAGGGCAATCAAGCAAAGGGATTTCAAATATCACTGAAGCTACTGCAGTCAGGTGGAGTGATCAGGAAATCCGCCAGTGTTTCCAAGGGACCCTTTTCACCGCAATAAATGGAGTAAAAAGAGATTGTTGCTAATTTGAGTTTTCATGATATCCTCAGTTTCTCTGTATTATAAGGTTGTGGGCTGACATCGATGGATCAGTAGACGCCGCTACTGGTCAGTTTTCACTCACCAGACTTATTTTCAAAGAAAACAGAATATATATAAAAAATATAAAAATTTATTTGGCAACACAAAACAGACAGAAAACTGTTGGCTGACTGCCCGTTGCGTTCTCCACCTCTATCACCCTTGATTAGTAGGCAAGGACAAATGTAGTCTACTGGAATGCGAATAATGTTGATCATTTGACATGCTGTAACGGTATGTGTTGGGCTTCAAAGATTCAGATTGGAAATGCGTTTAATGGTTCCGTCTCCATATTTAAGCAATTTGTTTCTCAAATGAACTGTCTAATTTACGTGAATGGAGCCACAATAGACAGCTCATCAAAACATGCCCTAGCAGCTACGTTGCATTTGAGATGAGTTTATTAAGGTTATGGACCAGAAGGTGAACTTCACATTGACTCATTAGTTCAGTTGGAAACAGAAATGTAATAAAACTGATTCCATTGGGTGTAATATACATTTTAATGATGCATTTTTGGCAAATCTACTCCAGTCTATCAAAAAGTGTGTTGCTGTTGACAGTGTGGTGATTTGCGTTTGTGTGCATATTCACATGACCGGACTTACTCCAATTGAAAACATTCTGTACATAGGTTCTGATTCTGAACTGCTGGTTAATGTTGGGATCCCTGTACCAAACCCCTTTGCAGCCTTTTTCATGACCAGGTACGATTTGTGATAAGACTAACCACTGACAACCACGCAATCCAGCATTGCAATCTGTCAACAAAAATACTTTTAATTGGCTGTCTTTTTATTGGCACATTTGGTAATTTATTGGCTCAATAACTTTATTTAATTGGCACAAAGTCTAGGCCATAAAAATAGTTACATTCTCTTCGAAATTCCATTAAGAAATCATTTTTCAGTTGTTAGTCGTTTCCTTGACTGAAACTTGAGCTGGACCTGATCACAGTAGACATTTTTTCACACGGGGGGGGTTTGACAGTCGGGGGGGCGTGGCTCGTTCAAAAATAGCAGTATCTCCGAAATTTTGAAGTTTACACTGTAAAATTATTTATTGGTGTCAGCATTTTTAGATATCTTTTGGAAATGTCATCTCATTGTAAACAGGCAGTAGGGATTGATGAGTATACTGGCCAACTCATCTCTACAAAATGTCCAGCAAAAGCCTTGACATGATGGAAAAGATTCATGAATGTTTGGATAGTCAAACACTTGTAAGCGGCTAAATATATAAACATACACATAAATGTATATACAGTACCAGGCAATGTTTGGAGAGACTTACCCATTCAAGTACCCAATTCCCCAACTTTGTATTCAAATTCAGTTTTAAATAGCCATCAGGACTACTTATGAATACATTTGCCCTGAATGTTATTTCTCACGGTAATTTTATCTCTATTGGTCTGAATGTTGATGTAATGACAGATCCTCTTGTGATACAGGGAAATGAACCAGCTGTGGACATACTTGGACGTTAAGAGTCCACAGACACAAACAACACCAATGCCGATTCACTGTAAGAGGCGCAGGACGTTAACAATCACCTTACAATGGATACACACATACGAGTCTGCTGTCTATTTTACGTGTGAAAGTGGCTTAACTGATCAACAATGTGGACATAGCAATGACCGACTAGCTTACGCTCCTGTTTGACGAAGAACTATACAACCACTGTTATCTCTCCTCCCCACTGTCTGGCTCCTGTCTCTCGTGGGCCTAAGCTTTTAAAATACTGTAGACTAATAATCTCAAGAAGGTTCAAGAGCGCATCCTCAAGGTCCTATAGGACCCAGAAAATATTACCATAGATCTTCTGTAAAGCCATGCAAACACATTTGATGAAAGACCAGCATGTCAGCATAATCCAAAATGTGAACTACGGATGCCCCAGAGAATCAAGAATAACCATGTAACACATAGGTAGACAAATCATGGACAGTCAAGAAAGGTTTTTTTTGTCTCCTAGACTTGTATCATTACATTAAGATGTGGACGTACAGGATTTATCCATCTCTCCACCGTCTTGACATGAGGTAGAGACAGAAGAGATTTAAGGTTATATATATATATATATATATATATATATATATATATATATATATATACACACACACACACATTCCATTCTAGTTAACGGAATCTCCATCCATGACTTCCTGACTGACTTCCTGTTGCACCACTGGCCGTTTTAAACATTGGGCAGGGCGAAGTTCAGCATGTGACTGGCAAGGACCATGCGAGGAAAAGCAGAATGGCTTCGCAGAATGTGGACTAAAGGACACACCGCAAACTTCACTATACCACAACGGTTGTAGAGTCACTGCAAAAAGGAAAGATTCTAATGACGAACTTGACATCGCAATATGAGGTGAGGAAAGACTCGATCCAGGCCGCTGGTTTGAATGAGGACAATAAGGAGAGAAATTACACTTTCGGCAATATTTTGAATATATCAGAATCCTCCTGACCTCCAAAACGTTACAAACGGTACATTCAGGTTTTAACATATAATATTACATGTAATAATAATAATGTTCAATTCCCTATATCTTCATCTTTTATAATCAAAGAATGTTCAATATTCTGATCGTAGATCATGGAGTTTTGGTTTGATTTCAACAACATGGAAGGTTCTTTGTCATCAAACTAATTCTATGAAACAACATGGAAGTATATTATATTGGGCCTAATGCCAGTTCTCCTGTATAACCATGTCCCTTCTGGGATATTTCTCAATCATCTTTAACCAGCCTGGATCTGGGAAATAGATCCTGTGGCCCAATGAAACAAATATTTCATGAAGCTTCTGAACGGTAAATCAGAATGTTCTGTTCTTAGCTTCAGTTACATAATGTGAGTTATTGAATGGGTGTGTGTGTGTGTGTGTGCTTGCGTGCGTGTGGGTGGGTGTTTAAGGTGAGTTACTGCTAGGCTTAGCTAGCTGGCTCAAAGCGATGGAAGAAAAGGCACAAATCAAAAGTTCAAAGAAAGAATGAGGGAGAGATTATTAAGTTTGCTTTGTGGGGTAACGTGTTCACAATGCCTTGGAAAGACTCGTAATCAATAACACCCTTAAGAACCACTGCTGTTAATGACAAAACACGTGTCTGGATACATGCTTCTAAATTCTATGTGAGGCTTGATTAGCAACAGCACGAATAACAATAATGATCATAAAATAAGGTTTGATAATAAAAGTAAATGAGTAAGACTTGAGATAATGTGCTGAAGGGCATTTTGCTTCCTCAGTCTCCTTGGCAAAAAAACAAGACAACTGCAGTGAATTATAAGCGTTCTGAATGACTGAAGAGATAACATATCTACTAACTAAAAAAGATGAGGACATTTCTACAGATTGTACACGCACACATCATTTTCCCTATACCGTACCCCTAAACCCAACCCCTAATTTTAGCCTAAACTCAATATCCTGAGCTGACGGGGACTGATCTGTCGGGATTCACTATCTGTGTGGGCTCTTCTGAGGTATAACCTTTGGTTAACCAGGAACTGTTACAATTCCTCTGTTCTCTTTCACATACTGTAAAAAGTCAATAGCTGAACTAACTTATTTGTTTTGTGTGAAACTCAATTTCAAGTAACTCAATTAAAACATTTTAACTCGTATTTTTCAGCATTACTTAAAATCACAAGACTGAACAAACAAGTGTGTCAACCATAAAGAACCAAACCTTAGAGAGTTTGGATGCAGATGCTGGAAACTACACAACGGAGACCATACAGCAGTTTTAATTGATTTCCAAGAAAGTATTTCCTCAGTGGCTGGTGGCTGATGGCAATACCTGAGGCCAATTGCTGTAGCAGGGCCATGATACCACATTTATCAGAGTCACAGAGCAAAACAGACTCTCCTCTCCCGTCAAGCTAGGATCCCAGGTGACACACACATAACTCTGTGACGTTCCATAATGTAATGTGTGTGGAATGACAGATATGAGATGTGGGAGTTGGAGAGGGGGAACAGAGGAGTGGAGGGGAGACAATGGGAGGTGAGAGGAGAGTGAGGAGAGGAGTGGAGGGGAGACAATGGGAGGTGAGAGGAGAGTGAGGAGAGGAGTGGAGGGGGAGACAATGGGAGGTGAGAGGAGAGTGAGGAGAGGAGTGG
>JACXGJ010000144.1:0-58377 GCA_016801105.1 Esox niger
TCCCAAGATACCACTGGACCCCCCCATGTCCCAAGATACCACTGGACCCCCATGTCCCAAGATGAGTTGCTGTTAACGGGACATTTTGATGGCTAGATCCATCAAACTAGCTGTAGTAGTAAGAAATGCTACAAATTAATGTTATGAACTTATTGTATATTAATCAAATAAATCAAGCCTATTTAGATCAATGTTCATTCCCCATCTATTGAAAAAAACATTTTTTTAAATAACTGATGAATAGGGCAAAACAATTATTCCATTTATTTACACGTGAATAAAGAGTCTGTTTTTTTCTAATATGTTTTGTTTAATGTCCACTGTGTAAAGTCTCTGACATTTCCCAGAGAGGGTGGCTGGGTGTCTTAGATGGGTGTTGGCATATTTTTCAAATGTTTTTGCCTTATTTTACCAGGTAAGCTGCCTGAGAATACATTCTTATTTACAGCAATGATATGAAAGCAGTTATGCTGAGGACAGGACAGAGTTATCACCTTCCTGTGTCAGGAAGTCCATTCAGCAGCCTTTGTATTACTGGTCAGTGGATCTAGACCAGCTGCCGCTCCGAACGCTACCCATGTTGTCAGCCGTTGCTGTTTGTGCAGGACCAAGGATCTACACTTTTCTGTTTCTTTTTGAATAATTGAACACATATAAATAAAAACAAAAATGCAATGATACAGATATTAGGTGTGTGTGCTTTTTCAAGCATACTTTTTATTTTCAAATGGAAGCATCGGGAACAGACAAATTCTTGATACATTAGAATCAACTCATAGAGGCATTTGGTTCAATGGATGTTCTGCGATTCACCGATTACGCGCGACATCGTCAAGAGGGGAGGGGGCCACTGGAAGGTGATCATTGTGTAAGGGGGCTACTCACTTCACTGGTCGAGTAAACATTGTCATCAACCTGACGCTTAATATACTGACCACCAACAGCCCCTGATATTCCACCCTGAACAGCCTTGGTTGTCAGTGCAGTACTGAAATGAAGACGTCTGGGCCTTGTTCACAGGCTGGCAGTAAGTGGTCGTCCGATTGCGGGCCTCCGTAATTCATGGGTGAAGCAATTAGCAAAATACTGATCTGAGTCAGCTGTCATGGACAGCCTCGCTTTATTGAGAAGGAGGTGTTATTTGAATAGTTAAGGGTGAATCCACCTAAAGACATTTGTATTATTTGAATGCTACTTGAATGTAAATTTGATTTGTAGATTAAATTAATTAAAATGTGTGTGTGTGTGTGTTCCAGACAAAAAGGAATAAGCGGACAGACAGACGGACAGATAGACAAAGAGAAATGAATGAATGAATGAATGAGAGTGTCACCCCAGTGAATGGATCAGATAAAAAGGTGATCACTTATGCAGCGACTCTCTTGGCAGATTCTCTCATACCTAAAGAGCTCTCCGTGTCAGCACATTGGCGGCCTGTCGAGGAGAGAGAGAGGGTGGGGGGGGCGTAGAAGTGGGGGGAGCAATAAAGCCATCCAACGGAGTATCAACATTTTTCCAGCTGGCTTTTAATCATGTGAAATGAAAAGAAGAGCAAAGAAAGCAGTGAATGATGGAATGAGAGCGATTAGATGGAGGGATGAGAGAGACAGATAGAAAGAGGGATGTCATGGAAAGACACAGGAGAAGACGAGTGGAAAGTTAGGGGAAGGACATGGAATGGAAGACTGCAACGGATGATACACATCGACAGTTCATCAGATATACGGTCATTAAGAGCTGGTTTTAAGGCAATCACATAGCCGCCAAAACAGGCAGCAACACACACCAGGCAGATCTTCCAGAAATGTCAGAACAGGGCTGAGGCAGTGAAATGATGAATATTGTCTGTAACGCATTGGACTCATTAAATCTAGGTGTTGGGGAAGGAAGTGTTGAGCTGGACTAGCACTCTGTTTATTGCCTCAAACAACCAATGAGCCCGGAGAGCAGAACACCCATATTTCACTGAGTCCACAGTGCCTCACTACTCACTTCAATGTTGAGTCATATTAAAATGTCAGCTGATAAAAGAGGCTTTCATAAATTGTTGCTTTATTTTAAGGAATTATTATTGACTCTTATTTAATTGACATGGCAAATTAGTATGTTTGATTATTCACTGGTGTTTTGTTGAAATGCCATTCTTGACAGCTCAAGGAATATTATTTGCAGTATATTTGTTGTGAACCTTTTCGATATATTAACTTTCTTGCTTTTTTATTTTATTAGTGACTTGTGGATTTATAACAGGTCACAAAGGCAAGACTAGAATAACATCAAAATGGTATTTGATTAATTTTGTGTGAAGTATTATTACTTCTAAAAGAATTCACAGCATCAGATTTTGATATGTTGATTAAGAAAATGTATATTGGAGGTAATACTATTTGAACAAAATAATAGCAATGCTTTTACTATAACATCTCACAGTGCCTCGAATTTTAATATGAGAATAAAAAGAAACACTTGTGACTGTAAAAATGAATATCCGTTATAACTGAGAAATAACATGATAAAACTTGTAATTTTGTTTGGTACATAATATTCTAGGTGTATTCTCTTCTGTCCTCCCTATTGGTGAGGCATCCTGTGTCCTTATGAATAATTCATTTTTTAATCTGATTTCCCCGAGCGATTCTCACTGTATTAGTCACATATTCAATAACGCCACACTGTGAATAATCTGTACAGCGCGTGTTCCTTCACAGGTTCCCCAGTGTTCCCAGAAAAACCTGCTGCCGGGACTCTGTGCAGTGTTCCGGAGCATTCCGGATAGACAGAAGAGGAGCAGTCTGAGACTTCATCACTCAATCTATCTAGTGGATGAAAGGGAACATATGCATACCTATCTACTACACATATATGTTTATGTCTCTTCTCAGGTCACTGTCTCTCTTTTGTTCTAGCATTCTATTAGCTATGTTCATATTTTTTGTGTTGCTCTGTGGATCATCCTTTGTTGTACGTCTACAAGGTGTCATCTTTGCCATTTGAAAATTAGAATATGTGTGAATTTAAATGGACATTTATACTGAGTTCTAATGTTTATTATTGTTAAAGATGGCTAGGTCACTTAGTATCTCAGCCCAGCATGAGATCAGGTAACACCGCCTGGACAGTCTGGGTTTCCATATTTAGGGGATGGAAGAGTTGAATGGTGCATACATCATTTTCACTTGGTGAATTTCCAGCTGGAACCGTTAAGCCACATTTTTACAGTATTTTAACTTACTCTTAATAAAGAACAAAACAAACAAATAAATCAACTACAGTTAAAAAATGTAATACATGCCAACTGGTAAAAAGGGATGTTTTTCAATTATGTAAATACCAAAATGATTAGAGGAACTGGGTTTGGGATAGGTCCCAATTACATCCTTGCCCTCAAAACCCCAAATGTAAAATAGAAGAAAAATACTATATTTTTCCTCTGGAATAAAACAATGTACAATTCCTTCCGTAACATTCAAAGGATTAAATTCCCTCAAAAACTGAAAACAAGCCCACAACCATTACTTCTGGGAGCCTGGTTTCACCCTAACTATTCTAGGTTTCTGAGAAGGGGTTGAACTCAATGCTTTACACTCTGTAGTCCCAACCTCAGGCCCTATCTTCTCCAGTCTGACTGTCTACAGCAAGACAATCAGAAAACAGACCTAAACGGAACCGCACAAACCCGAGAATGACTGATTTTAATTTGTTTGCTCTGCTATTTTCTCACAAAATGTTTCTCTATAGTATTTGTACCATTAGACAATTACAGGTTGTTTAGGATATTTGTAGGTTGAGAGTCCCACTTAATATAAATGTTCGAAAAACAGTTAAGTGGCCACACGCAGAGAAAAAATTGAATGCCACAAAGGTAAGGAATCCCCATACATAGATCATCCCAAAAGATGGAAAAAACAAACAAGGGAAAAACAGGCCACAACATGGAAATGTCCATGTGACTGGCGTACTATGGTATGAGGAGAGAGTTCAATAATAACATAGCGAGGCTTTGAAGAAAAGGTAATTGAATGACAGGGGTGTAATGTGAGCTTCGTAATGAAACCAACGCTATGGACAGGGAGCTGTAATAGGTCTGGAAGCAGGATGGACTTTTAAACACTGCTTTTAAAGCCAGAGAAATTGAGAAGCACTCTACAACTCACCAAGCGCCTTATTAGATTGCGTGTGTTCATTTGATTTTCTTTATTTGGGGATGGACCGGGACAGTTTTTAAGGGGGTTGAAAGTTTGAGTACAAATCATTCTCGACTAGATTCTTTCAACAGTTTGAAAATGTATTCTATTAATTGCATTTTTAATCAATGGGTCAACATATTTCCTGAAACAAACAATAGTAAAGTGTTAAAGTCACACTGTAACATAAAGCAACATGTACAATATTCAATATTTATGTGAAGTGCAACTGCCCATGCATTTATTTGAATGTTTTGAAAGTGAACCCAGTCAACTCTGACCCTGACTTCCTGAGGACAACCACACTGCCATTGTGTTCAGTCCAACACTGTCAAACAAGCACCAGGTGAACTATCTGGCACTAATAAACAAAAGCATTGATGTGAATATTTAACATGAGAACACACACACACACACACACACACACACACAGACAGACACACACACATAAACACACACACACTGTATGTACACAACCCCACACAAACATGTACATACATAACCCCACTCATAGCCACACACACACACACACACACACGCACACATACATACAGTTAATGATAGAGCTTATTCCTGAAATGAAATGTAGTGATTGGTATTAGAGGGCAGAGTATTAGACTATGCCTCAGTTGAAATTTCTCTGCTCACAGCAAGTGGATAGACCCTTACACGATCTCGCACACATGCACACACACACACACACACACACACACACACACAGTGCGTGGAGAAACTCCTGTAGGTAAAACCCACTACATAGACCTCTAGCACCTCCTAGTGTCAACAAATGATAGCCAAGTTCTCTGGTAAATGGCGATTTATAGTCTAAAACATTTGGTTACTTTTATTGTGTAAAACCATGTTGGATATGTTCAACTTGTGTTTTTCTCTTCCAAGCTTGCTCGAAACAAGTGAGAAGGCAGCATTTGCCAAAGATTTCTGTCAGTAGTGGCAGCACCATGCAGCTTTTCCTTTAGTTTAATAGTAAGCTAAAGAGAGGAGAGGAGGGAACTTACACAAAGCATATGTTGTAGCAGGGCAGCTAGCAGCTAAGCTCTCTGGACCATCCTAGGCCACAACATATCACCTGTCAAGTGACAGATTATTCACATCATACTGTAACAGGGATTGTTTACCAGGAAAAGCAGTGGGACACAGGGAACACTTTAGGACTCATGGTGACATTGTTCTATAAAACATTTGAGGAAGTGTTGTGTCCCCTCAAAACAGCCCCTCGAACAAGCCACTTGAACCGCTCAAAAACTTGAGCCCATTGCCTCAAGCAGTTGAGTTTACAATTCAGGGGGGTTAATCTGGTCGTAGAAGTGTTGCTGGGCAACATTAACCCGTAGGTCTTCTGGAAACACTGTGAGTCCCTTTCTCATCATCAAAGGGCTGTAAACATTTCTGATTAAAAAGAGAGAAATGAGAGCTGACGCGTTTCTGCAATCTTGCACGTCCTAATTTGGTACTGGGGGAGTTAACACACCTGCCAGAAGCCCACTGCTGACGAGGCTGAATCTTCAACTGTTGTTGTTTGTGCCATCAGATGAAGGGAGCACCAAGACAGGGAGGGCGGAGGGAATAGAGGGGGAGAGAGTCCAGGTTGGGCCCGAGACGGCACATGCGCCGGCACAACCGCTCGCTCTGTGGCACACACACACGCACACACACTCCTGGCGGCTGTCAATAACAAGTAGCCCAACATGTGAAAACGTTGACAGCTGCGTGACTGATGGTAGCTATTTGTGGTGTTTGAGCTTTCCTTCTCTCTCCAGCTTGTTTAAACTCTTCCTCCTCGCCTGGCCCCTCCTCCTTTCACCTACTCATCGCAGAAGAAGTGAACGTGATTAACAACGCAACGCCCTGTCCATCACTCAGGCTCCTCCTCCTTTCACCTACTCATCGCAGAAGAAGTGAACGTGATTAACAACGCAACGCCTTGTCCATCACTCAGGCTCCTCCTCCTTTCACCTACTCATCGCAGAAGAAGTGAACGTGATTAACAACGCAACGCCCTGTCCATCGCTCAGGCTCCTCCTCCCATCACCTACTCATCGCAGAAGAAGTGAACGTGATTAACAACGCAACGCCCTGTCCATCACTCGGGCTCCTCTGACTTGTAGAAATGCTTTAGCACGAAACTTACTGGGAAAAGCTGCATAGAGATGCGTTAGAGCTTCATAGGGCTATGCAGGGACTTCACAAGACAATGCAAGACCTCACAGGAAGACATAACACTTCACAGGGCAACACAGGGGAATGAACTGTAAGTCGCTCAGGACAAGAGCTCCTGTGGGATGATTGAAACGTGAAACGTACCGAGCCTCACAGGGCTAGTCAACAGTCCTGATGGTGTACGAATATATGTCTGAATTCTTACTGATATAAATATGGCCGACATTTACTGTACACACATTATCCAAACCCTATATTGCCGTGCATATTTACACAAGTGCCTCTATGTGTCTCTGCATTTAGAGGCTGGGTAGCAGGAGAAAAATATAAATACGAAGGAATACGCGAAGAGGCAGACACGCGAATAAGTGTGGAGCGTGTTTCAGGGTGTCTGCTGTTACTGCCACACCATCAGCCTCCCATCCATCACTTTCCAACCCTGTCTGGCCGCAGACTGCGCACGTGCGTGTATTTGCAGAAAGAAGAAAGTGAGAATGTAACGGAAAGATGGATTAGAGATAGAGAAAAAGAGAAATGAAGGATACGTAAAAAGACAGTGAATGTGATGAAGTAGAGAAGAGAAAATACAGCCATACTTCCAATGACATGCAGTAACAACTGTGTCCATTGTAGGATCCACCCGTGGAATAACGTGGAAACTAACCCTGTTTTATAATGGTTGTGTAGCTGTTAGAGATGGAAACTGACGGGGTTCCTCTAATACAATATTGGAATACTTGCCAGTAATATATGCATTACGATTGCCAGTATTATATTATGTGCTGTGATTCGTGTTCCTCAAACATTGCTCACCAGGTACAGAGCCATGAGAAAAGGATATTTTCGGCCTTGAAATAAAAAAGTGCTGAAAACAAATTTGTGAAGGAGAAACAGTTACTAAGGAGACGTACTGGGGTTTGGAGCGAGTATGGACTAGTGCGACAAATCATCATTTCGATATGTAACTAAATCTGTTTCTAGGCCACCACAGACGAAGACGACAGGGTCCTCACAACTTCAAACTAGAGATCATTACCTTCACATTACAAGACAGACTGACAAAAAGGAGTGAAAGGAGCAGGGCAGGGCCTTTAGAACAGAGATCATTACCTTTACATTATTTATGTATGGCCAAACCACAGAGGACACTTACAAAGCGAGGGAGGGGCGGACGAGAGAGAGACAGGGTATTTGCTCTTCCTGTTAAAAAAAGTGATACTGTTATAAAGATCCAGAGATGTCAAACATTTCCAAAGTAAATGTGAATTTAACGACATACACTTGAGTTGCCGTTACCTTTGAACACTTGAACCAGATTATCATAAAAGGCTAAAGAAAAAGATAACATATAATCTTCCAACACGCTGAACAAAGTATTTATTAAATTTTTGAAATTACATGTCTGAATTACATGTCTGAAATTACACATTTCCCAAACATTAGGTGTCAAAATGGCTGCTTCCCTTGGCTTCAGTATATTGTGCTCACTCCCATTGAAAGGATAACAACATTGACCCTTTTTATAACTGTTATGACACTGGAGAACACATTGGAAAGAATCTAAGAACATTCCTCCATATTCACCGATCTGCCATAACATACTGTCCACTGACAGGTGAAGTTAATAACACTGATAATCTTGTTATCATGGCACATGTCAGTGGGTGGGATATATTAGGCAGCAACATTATGTTCTCAAAGTTGATGTGTTAGATGCAGGAGAAAATGGGCAAACGTAAGGATCCGACCGACTTTAACAAGGGCCAAATTGTGATGGCTAGAGAATTGGGTCAGAGCATCTTCTAAACTGCAGCCCTTGTGGGGTGTTCCGGTCTGCAGTGGTCTTTACCTATCAAAAGTGGTCCATGGAAGGAAAAGCGGTGAACCGGCAACAGGGTCATGGACAGCTAAGGTTCACTGATGCATGTGGGGAGCGAAAGCTGGCCCCTGTGATCTGATCCAGCAGCTATTGTAGCTCAAATTGTTGAATAAGTTAATGCTGGTACTGATAGAAAAGTGTCAGAACACACAGTGCATTGTGTATGGGGCTGTGTACCTGCAGACCAGTCAGGGTGCGCATGCGGACCCATGTGACCACTGCCGAGAGCGCATACAATGGGCACGTGAGCATCAGAACTGGACCACAGAGCAATGGAAGAATGTGGCCTGGTCGGATGAATCATGTTTTCTTTTACATCACGTAGATGGCCAGGTGTGTGTCCACCGCTTACCTGGAGAACACATGGCACCAGGATGCACTATGGGAAGGAAGCATCCGGCAGAGGCAGTGTGATGCTTTTGGCAATGTCCTGCCATTCATGTGGATGTTACTTTGACACGTACCACCTACCTAAGCATTTTTGCAGACCATGTGCATCTTATCATGGCAACAATATTCCCTGATGACATTGGCCTCTTTCAGCAGATCTTGACTTGGCCTCCAAATTCACAAGTTCTCAATGCAATCGAGCATCTGCGGGATGTGCTAGACAAACACGTCCACAGCACACCTTCAGAGGTCTATTTGAGTCCATGCCTCAATGGGTCAGGGCTGTTTTGGCGACCAAAGAGGGACCTACACAATATTAGGCAGGTGGTCATGATGCTATTGCTGATCGGCGTAAAGAGGAAGCCAAATAGCCCCATTGCATCAAAGAGCCTCCTCTGTATTTGACAGTACGTTTGGGGATCTCCACGCGCCTCCATTAAGGTCAATGCCATTATGAACTGTATGAAGTACCAAACCTGGTTCCCTCTTCCAGGAGAATGACACTTGTCCAGGGGGATGACACTTGTCCAGGAGAATGACACTTGTCCAGGGGATGACACTTGTCCAGCGGATGACACTTGTCCAGCGGATTGTACTGCAGGTGAACAACCTCAAGTTCACATAGAAATAAAAAAATAATACGTCTATTGACAAACAAAATCAATGTTTTCAAATGGCCAAAAACTAATCCAATACATTTTTTTTAAAAATGAATAGTTTGAATAAATAAAATATGCATATTCCCTTTAAATCCATTCCTCTAGTCTCTAGGCCACCACTGACTGAGACGACAAATAGAGTATGATGAAGTATAATACTATATTCCTCTAACTGGAAAGTTTAATAATGATAATTATAGTTTAACTAAAGGTGGCAAAAATAAACGTGGCAAAAATTATGGAATATTGAAATGGAAGCTTTCTTTATTATGTGCTTTTATGTTTCATCTCATCTTTAATTGTGAATCACACGAAATAAGCAATCAAAAGCCAAAGACTGATAGTGAGCATTTTGTTGAAATTGAGAACAGAATTAGGGATAGTGTGTTGCATGTTTCATTAAATGGTCAATATATCTTGTGTTTTCTGGATCATTTAAGCCCCATTACAGAGCAGGGGCATCGCTTTAATTTCTAAAGTGCCTTTCAGAGTCTGCACCTCAGGCAGACACTTACACACACACAAACACACACACACACACACACACACACACGCACACATAAACACACACACACACACACACACACTGCATCTGGAGAAAAGACCAGGAGCTGAACAGACAAGGTTTGCAAGAGATGGCAGCAGCCATTGGGTGGCTGGGACTCTGTGTTGGGGTGGCTGGGGCTCTGTGTTGGGGTGGCTGGGACTCTGTGTTGGGGTGGCTGGGGCTTTGTGTTGGGGTGGCTGGGGCTCTGTGTTGGGGTGGCTGGGGCTCTGTGTTGGGGTGGCTGGGGCTCTGTGTTGGCTGCTGGTTGACTTGCCAGCTTGGCCAATGAGTGAACCCAGAGACTGTAACCGGAGACAAGGTCAAACTCTGTGTGTTGGGTGTCAGTGTGTCAGAGTGTCAGTAGTGTACGAACCTCTGCTGAGCCAGCTTAAAGTCCTGAGAGGTACATTTGGAGGGGAAGAGACAGGGAAAGGAAGGAGAGGAGGTTGAAAGGGAGTTGTTGGGAACGATTGGTACATTCCACATAGAGTGTACTTCCTGTCCTGAGCTCTGTGGCCGAGGGGCTAAACTCTTCAGAAACCAGATATACCTGTACATCCTCTACAGACCTGGAGGAAAGGAGACGATCTGGGGGGGTGGGTGAGGGATGAAGAAAGAAAGAAAAGAAAGAAAGAAAGAAGAAAGAAAAATTGACAGGAAAAGCCATATACATATAAAGACATATAAAGCCATATTGAGAAAGTCAAAAAAAGAACCAAGGAAGGGACAGAGAATGAAAAGGAAAGACAGTTATTAAGGACGGAATAGAGATGAAGAACAGAGTAGTAAAGGACCGCATAGAGATGAAGAACAGAGTAGTAAAGGATGGAATAGAGATGAAAGGCAGAGTAGTAAAGGACTGCATAGAGATGAAGAACAGAGTAGTAAAGGACCGCATAGAGATGAAGAACTGAGTAGTAAAGGATGGAATAGAGATGAAAGGCAGAGTAATAAAGGACTGCATAGAGATGAAGAACAGAGTAGTAAAGGACCGCATAGAGATGAAGAACAGAGTAGTAAAGGACCGCATAGAGATGAAGAACAGAGTAGTAAAGGATGGAATAAAGATGAAGAACAGAGTAGTAAAGGACCGCATAGAGATGAAGAACAGAGTAGTAAAGGATGGAATAGAGATGAAGAACAGAGTAGTAAAGGATGGAATAGAGATGAAGAACAGAGTAGTAAAGGATGGAATAGAGATGAAGAACAGAGTAATAAAGGATGGAATAGAGATGAAGAACAGAGTAATAAAGGACCGCATAGAGATTAAGGACAGAATGCAGAGCCACACCACACTGTAAGGTGTAACCCTTCCCTGATGGGCTGAAAGAGCTCATTTCTCCCAGTCTGCATTTCATCATTTGTTCATCACTCGCCTTTTAACGAGGTGACGCGCAGTTAAATGAGCAGCTGAGAGGCACAGCTTAGTTTAGAAGACGATCAAATGATCCTTTACCAAATGCACTCAATATGCACACCAGGCCAGCTTTGCGACGGGGAAAACCCTACCTCCTCCGAATGTAGTTGAAAGAGAAGGGGGGAGCCATTTGGACTTTGCGCAGCCGAGAAAAACACTGAACGGAAATCATCCATCACAATGCAATACAAAGGAAGGCCTGGAGCGCTCAGAGTGTGGAGTGAGATGTTTGTATTGCCCCACTGGGCTTCTTCCTATGTGGAAATAAATGTGGAAATGTTAAGAAATGTACTTCTTATTAGACGAATTGCTTCATTAAATAACATTATAAAAACAAAAAATGCACCATTAATTCCTCCTGTAACAGCCGTTAGTACATGGTTGTCTCCGTTCCCGGCCTTCGTCTAGATTTAGCCCCATGGGGCAGTAATTCCAAACCCATTCGATCCCATTATGCAAATCAGCCAATCGGGAGAGAGAGATCCATGAATACATGTTTGGGGCCGGTTGAGTCTGAATGAAAACAAATGACTTACTAATCATCTGTCGTTCACAGAGGCAGGACTGGGTTTAACTCAAGCAAACAGTGCTCCCACTGTGTAGCGTGTGTGTGTGTGTGTGTGTGTGTGTTTTTGTCTGTTCAGATTCTCTCTTGCAGTAAATAATAAAGTTGCATGTTTGGTGAGTTAAATAACAATCCAAAGGCCTTTTTTTAATATCAGTGTTGGACAGAACATATATCTACAAAATGCTCAAATAGAAACATCAAATTTGGGACTGGACAGGATTTAGATCTATCTGTACTAGAACAGCAAAACAAAGAGATAGGACAGGACAGGATTAAAATGTACCTGTGCTTGTACAGGTGACCAGACTGGGCCGAACGTAGATCTACAATGTGCAAGAAGAGTAACTTAAGAGATGAAACAGGACAGAAAGTAGATGTACTCCACGCCGGATCAGCAAAACGAGAGATGGGACAGGTAAGAGCATAGAACACACACACACACATAAACACACACACAAACACAAACATACACACACATAAAGACACTCAAACACACACATAAACACACATAAACACACACACACACACCGCTAACACACACACACCCCATCTAAGACACACATAGGCAAGCACCACAATAACAAACAGAGAAAACACACACACACCTCATCACACCCTCTCCATCTCCGACAATGCCAACCCAGCATGACAAATGCAAAGTAAAGGTTCACCTATTCATCACTGTGGCGCCGAGGGAGGGGCTAATTATACAACACAGGATTATGACATTCTCCGGTTGTTGTTTTTTTCTCTTATTCGTAAAAATATGGCAATGCACAGACAAATAAAGAAGGACGACTGGCTGCTTTGGCGTGCACATATGTATATGTGTGAGTGTGTGTGCGAATGTGCGTGCGTGTGCGCATGTGCGTGTGTGACTTTCCCCTTGCAGGCGTTATTAATCCAGAACAGAGAGAGGAAATTTTGACCCTAAACAGAAAAGTGGTGTTGAGGCTGAGAGGGAGAGAGAGGCTGATTTATTTTGGGACAGCCTTCTCCACATTAATTATCTCAGAGCAGGTGCAGGCCCCAATTTTGCTTCTCCAGCTGCAGCCCAGCTCTGCACCTCCCAAACACACACACACACACACACACACGCACACGCGCGCGCACATACACGTGCCCTACAGTGTCTGGGTGGCACACAGAATACCACCAGTCACAACAGTGAAAGATTACACTGCCTGATTTAGCCCTAAGACAAATAACACACACACACACACACACACACAACAACCACACACACAAACACACATAGGTGTGTATCTGCATGCCCTCGCCCTGAAAGAAACCTCTCCTTAATGCAACGCATGACATCACCCTTCTTTTACCATTTTCGATTACTTTTTGCATCCTCTTCCTTTCAGCCTTTCATCCCTAAAGCCACTTTGCAATGTGTATTTCTCCCCGTATCCCCTGTGTGTGGCTAGACAGACAGACAGACAGTCACAATCACCAGTAAACAATCTCATCTGGTTGGCCAGACACACAGGTTACAAAAACAGGTCTACCATGTCACCTGTGTTATTAAACAGACAGGTTACTATGACAGGTCAACCATGTCACCTGTGTTATTAGACAGATAGCCAGACAACCAGACAGACAAAGTGACTATGATGGTGCCGTTCATGATGGGATATGATAGCTAGTGTGTCTCTCAGAGCACCCAGCTCATGATAGCCTGAATTATCTCCCTGTGTAGCCCTGATTAGCCCCCCGGTGGATGGAAATACAGAGGATGTATGTGTGTGTCTGTGTGTGTGTGTGTGTGTGTGTGTGTGTGGGTGTATGTGTGCAGTCTTCGACACAGCCTTCATCTCCTCTCCCTTTCTTCCTCACCAACTGTCTTTTCCTACCTCTGGTCTTTTAACACCCCCTGGCCTTCTCCCCTCTTGTTATTAACTCCTATTCCCTCAGTCTTCCTTCCCCTCTATTCACTTACTATGCTTTCCGTTCTCCTCCGTCCCTTCTCTGTCTTCTCTCACTCCTCCAGTTCCCCTCTGAACATTGTCTCTTGATCGCGGTGACAGCTTGCTCATTTCTCCATTACAGATGGCTGGCAGGACTTGCTAGCATGCATCAGAGGCTGGGGAGCAGGGCCCATCACCGCCACTCTCTCACTCTCATTTATTACCCAGTGTGTTTGCACTCTTATCCACGGCCTTGCCCCGCCACCACATCCATCACACACACACACACACACACATACACACACATCTGAGCGCTGCCTGCCTCTACGCGACATGAAGACACTCACCAGGAATGCCCACTCGTGCAAACACACTGGCACATTCACTTTGCCATCTCACACGCGCACATACTGTCATGAAATTCGGTCACTTTGTGTTTACGCACCGACACTCCACGGAAAATCATTCACCATTGTAGCTACCTTGCTCGGTCCTCAACTCCCGCTTACTTCATACCCGCTGGCAAAGCCTTTCCTCTCTCATCCAGGATTAATCCTCTTCTCTTCCGTTATTCCAACTGCTGGCGCTCCCCAGACACCTCTGTTCCAAGCTCCATTTGTCGGTTAACCTTTTCACAGTAAACGGGATAGAGTATCATTGATCTAATTCGTTGGTTGTCAATATGTCAATACTTATTATGAAATAGATTAAAGCGGTCAATAGCTTGGCCAACGTCTTGCCACGCAAGCCCTGTGGTCCCATCGGCATGTGAGAGAAATCTAATCAAATAAACTTCATATATGACAATTCTTACATAAAATCTATTTCAAAGCACTTATCATGTTAAAAACATGGATTTGTTTTCTGTAGTCATCACATAGTAACATTTAAATAACTTATAAAATAAATGCAAAAACAATCATTTTGAGTGCATGAGAATAGATACATTTAAATGAAAATAATATTGCTCTGAACGAAACATTAAACACCATTTAAAAGTAAGTCTAAAAAAATTTGTCTTAAAAGTTTCAAACTGTCGTCCCTCAGATTTTCAGATAGGCTGCTTCAAATGACAGGACGATGTTGTCTGGAAGAGGCCTTTGGTTCTGACCTAGAGACAACTAAAAGGCCAGAGACGGAATTTTTGACAGACCAACCAGGCACATAAAAGCAGAAACACACTTGTAGAGCAGAGAGGAGATAGGCAACATGAATTAAATGATCTTTGTGAGGCCCCCCGCAGTTTGCAGCAGAAAAACTATATAAATGCACCATTTGTTCCCTTTGTGAATTTGTGTTACAAAATCAAATAAGTAAAGCAACAATATTGAAACCATGTGCTTTTCCCTGTATTTATAATATATAAAACACCTTTCAATAAGTATAACAACACCTTTGCTCCATTCCCATAGCACTCACCGGACACTCCATTGGGTAGACCTGCTCGTTAATGCAAATAGCCAAACAGTGAATGATGGAAAATATACAGCATGAAGACATGGTCAAGAGGTTTCATTGTTGTTCAACAAAACATTAGATTATCATGACCTGTTAAGAGACTTTGACTGTGGTATTATGTTGGTGTTGGTGCCAGGCGTGGTTGTTCCAGCATCACAGAAACAGGTGACCTCCTGGCATCTTCACACACTACAGTCTCTGGAGTTTACAGAGGTAGTGTGCCGACACAAGTGTCTGCTGATTGTATCCACAGGGATGTCTAATCGCAACGCCTCCCAATGGATTCGGAAGACGTCAAGAGAACTTTGAAAATGTGGGCATAAGACCGTCGGAGATGGTTAGGAGATGGTTTTCAAGGGGTCCCTGAGGATGTAATTCTTGAGATGCAAACAGGCTGTGTGCCGACCCCTCTATTGTAAAAATGTTGTTGTTTTTAAATCCATACACACCCAGATATTTTGTAGACCGTTCCACATAGGCACAGTTCTGCATAGCTTGGCGGATGGATCTTCGGACAGGACTACCTTGTCACGTTGCACTCTAGCGACTCCTTGTGCTAAGGACTGGCATCTGCAAACTCCAGTATACATTGTCTCCATTGACAAGTTACTGTAGCAGTGTTACATTTCTAAAAAGGTACCAAGTTGGCCATTGTGTTGGCTATCATGTCTAGAGAAGATCAGATATTGAAAGAGGGGTTTTATTGTTCAGGTATTTAAGGCCGCCAGGATCAAATGGTCCAATACTGTAATGGGACACAATGTCTGGGTTTTCTTAATTTTATTGCGAAAACATCTTAAAGTGAATTATGATAGGTATGTTACACGGATGCCCTCTGTCCTCAGCTCATCCAGCCGCCCAGACAGATCTGTGCCCGACGCATGGATTTTTCAAATTGTCTCAAGGTTGAGGTATTCACCAAAAAGCATCACCTTCCTGGAAAACGTTCCTTTACAAGAACCATATTTCCTTCAGACATTGAGAGCGCAGCAGGAATCAATAGCGTTAATTGTGTTTACTGGAGTTTAAAGATCGTTTAGTGAGACACGTTTAAACTGAAACATGTCACCAGAGAAGTACGTCTGGGGAACCGGTGGAGACAGGAAAATGATGGGGAAATGGACTGACAAAGTCAACTGGTAAAGTATGAGGAAATATATTCATCTTTTCTCAATCATTGATTTAGCTTTTATTCATTATTTCTTAGCTATAAACTTTGCCCAGGGGCAAATACTGAACCCTTAGCCAAGGAGCTTACAGGGGGCGAAGGGGCCGAGAGGACAAAGAGAGGAGAGGAGAGATGAAAAGGGAGGAGATAGAGGAATGAAGATCGAAGAAAGACATGAGATTGAGGAGAAAAAAGGGGGAAGAGGTTGAGAGGAGAAAGAGAAGAAATTGAAGGGGATGGGTAATAGGGATGGGTAAGGGGGGATCGAGAAGGGAAAGCAAAAGAGTGGAAGAGAGTGGATAAGCTAAATCTGAACCTCAGCAAGAAGAAGCTGCTCTTCCTTAGGGGTAAGGCCTGTCTGCTCCAAGGTTGACAAATTGGCCACATCTTCCTCCCAGGTGCAGAGAACCTTGGCATGACCCTAGACAACACATTGTAATTCTCCTCAAACATCAAGGTGACTCTTGACTACATTCTTAGGATCTGACCTTACCTCATACAGGAAATGGAGCAGTTACTAATCCAGGCTCTATGTTTGGTAAGGATCCCTTTTGCTTCACTCTGTCTGGTGTTCAACCTTCCCAAGTTCTCCTATGTCACCCTGCTTCTCCCCACTCATCTAGTTGATGATGGCATCCACTAAAATGACATAGTTTCTTATGGCGCAGAATGGATAGCAGCCTAATTATGTTTAGGCAATGCATTAACACCTCATCTCCATCCAAGCTTTTCCTTCAGCCCTTTCTGGTTTCAAAAACCATCCAAACCCTACGAGACGGCAGCTCCAACTCAACCCAATCAAAACTCTTCTCTCTCCCGGTTCCACCATTCACCAGGGTACTTTCCCCTTGAACGTCTCGTATGACACCCTGACCGTTATCAGAAATTGTCTGAAACCCAAAAATAATTCAACAGGGGTCTCCTTTCACTACTGCCTGAATGAATGTTTCCGAATGTTCTCTCCCTTCAAGCACTGACTTTGCTGAAGTAAAAGGTCTGCTTTCACTGGGGTGCTCCCTCCTAACCATCTTCATAGGAATGCATTCAATGTAAGTCGCTCTGGAAATATGAATAAAATGTAAACATAAAGACAATAGAGGAAAAGAGAGGTGACAGAGGAAAGAAAGGGGCGGGGGAAAGAGAAAGGGGAAGAGATGGGAAAGGGGGAGGGGAACATACAGGTTAATAGAGTGGAATATCTTCCACACTAACATAAACACATACATTCACACACAACCAGGGCCACACAGCCACACAGAGAGGCGGAGTGCTTGGACACAGATGGCATGTTTTGGGGGCCAGCTGCCAAAGAATGAAGGATCTTCCTCCAGAATCACTTGTTATTGTGCTGTCCGGGTGACAAGTGTACCTATAGAGTTAGTATTTATTTCCGGAATGTTTTGTTCCGTTTTCCTGCAATGATGAATGTTTCTTTTATAAATCCATCGCTGGGCCTTTTAAACCATAAACAATATTTCTCCGGCCTCAGATTCCTTGTGCAGCAGTCTTGGGGAACCTTGAGAGTTCCCGTCTCTGATTTAATGGCTCGTAATTCCTGAAAGGCCATCCTTCTTCCAGATCTGACGCTCCGATGCTCCAGCCTTTCGTTAGGTTACAGGAGCGTTCTGGTAGCCCTGCAGCTCGCACTTTGCTCAGCCTCTTCTCCCCTCCGGGCCTCCGGGCCTCCATGCGAGATGGAGATCTAAGTCGGCACCAGGGTGTAAAGCCTTCAACCAAAGAGATCAGCCAGGTGCCCAATGCTGCTGGAACTGTCACTGGGTCCTATGCCCAGGATAGTCAGCCATTGAAACTGACCTAAACAGCATTTGGGATAGATTTTCAGTACTGTCTGTATCAGTGTTTCCCAATCCTGGTCCTCGGGACCCAAAGGGGTGCACGTTTTTGTTTTTATCCAAGCACTCGCACCTGATTCAGATTAAAGGCTTGGTGAAAGGTTGATTATGTCAATCAAGTGTGTAGGTGGTAGGGCAACGTTTGAAACAGGCGTGTGAGTGCTAGGGCAAAAAACTAAAAACGTGCACCGCTTTGGGTCCCGAGGACCAGGATTGGGAAACACTAGTCTATATTATTGAAATCAGAAAAAGTCTATTCTAAACCCTGATCTAAATGAAGGTGTAGTTGTCAAAGTTCAGTGTCACAATGCTCAGCGGTGTACGGGTGAATGTCGGACAGCGCTGCCTAGTCTTGCTGTGCTCTCGTGACTCCTTGTGTCCGGTCGGAAGTCTGTAAGGTCAGTCAGGGTGGTTCGCTCGAGAATATGTTGTCCTCCGTGCAGCGCGTAATGTTCGCAGAATTGAACAAACAGTGTGATGAGAAGCAGAACAGCTTGGCAATATGTTTTTTGGTGGAAAAATACTTTGTTCTTCAACTCTCCCTACAATTACTGTTATCCCTAGAAATTCATATAAACCATCTGATAGAGAGAATCTATTGGTGATATATTGTGAAACACAATATTTTGTGCTTTTTCAATCTCGCTAGGTAAAAATGACTTATTGGAGAATGTGAGTCATAATTAAGCACCACTGCACTATTTCTCATACTGGGCTCCAAACAGATCATCCAATGACATCATTTTTTGAACGAGTCTGTCTCATCTATAAATTATTGGTTATGTTTTGTAACAATTATTGTGGCCTTTTGCTCAATCACACTATTGGCATTTTCTTTGGCTCCACTCTCCATTGTGTTTTCCTTTGCATTTTACAGTGTGTCCCAACGTTTTGGGTAATGGGTTTGTAAGTACATGACTCCTAAAGAAAACTGGTTGCACTACAACTCAGAAAAAGAGCCAAAATACTTCCAACATCAATTATTTCATTTGATTTGCATAGCTAACTGAGAACAAATAGCAGATTATATTTTTCACTGGGCCATTATGGACATTTCAGCATTGATCAGTGGCAGATACCCCTAATTAATCAATTTTGATTACTTTTCTTAACACAACAAAACGTGGAAAACTCTTAGGAGGTGGATTATTTTCAGAGCCACTGTAAATATGAGGTGACACACATGCCAATCTATCAACATTGGGAATCAGGGAATACACAAATTCAAGGAGGTTGTTGACCTTCTAAAATTAGGAAATGTCTGAAATGATTATGTGTAACTGCCCGAAACTACTCATCTCCACTATACGGGCAATCATTTAGAAGTTTTAATTAGCAGCAGTTGTGATGAAACGGACTGGAAAAGGACACGTGTAATTTGTCATCACACACAGCAAGGAAGTTCATAGGTTTGACATATTAAACATTCCTCAAGTATCACAATTGGACAATTCCCAAAGCTTGTTGAATCTTGGTGACAACAAGTATCAAAAACAACAATTATATCCATAAGAACAAGCACCTTTCTCTTGCCAGAAGAAAGTGTCTCTTCTCTCTTCTCTCACATCAGAGGTGGGTTTGGTGTAAAATACAGAAAATACCCAAGTATGGTGGTGGATGTGTGTTGTTGCATGGCTGTTTTTCTTCTAAAGGCAGTACCTGGTTACAATACATGCCACCTTGGACCAAAATACGTCAGCCTCTGCCAGCTTATGGGTCACATCTAGATCTTCCAGCAGAACAATGACACAAAGCCTCCAGGACCATATAAAAATGTCTCAGTGACCACAAAATAAAGCTTTTGCAATGGCAATCCCAGTCCCCTAATCTCAACCACATTGAAAACTTGTTAGATGAGCTGAAAAAGAGTCCACAAGTAATATTCAAGAACCCTGGAGGATCTGAAACGATTCCACATGGATTAGTGGTCACAGATCTCTTGTAATGTGATCTCCCAGTGCATTAAACATTACAGAACAAGACTGACTTTGTTTTTCTTTGCACGGTAAGGCTGCACATAGTACTAAATACAGAAATCCAATAATTGTGACAGACTATCAAGATTATTTTTTCTTGATAATGAATCATAATCAGTTAAAGAAATGTTTTATTTTATATTATAATCAGATAAAGAATTGTTTAATATATTTTATTTATTTATGTATATTTAAAAAAATTACAACAGGTCCATGTATGTAGTCATTCATACTAGGGGCTAGTCGGCAGTGTACTTACAGGTTCCGTAAGCCTAAGGAAATGTTTTCAGCTGTGTGGGTTTCTGACTGGAAAGTGTTGTAAAGCTAACAGACAGGACAGGGGGCCAAGAAAAACACGTGCTCTCGGTCATTTTAAATAGCCAATAAATACACCTGCCTGGCAGCCAAAAAAGTAAAACAACTAAAGACAACAACAAGAAAACAATCATTAGGCCGCTATCTCTAATTGTCTTCTTTCCTGTGCTTCATGTTTAATGCCTGGTTCCTCGCCTTCCCTTCATTAACTATGGATGAATTAATTATCCTGCATTGTCAACTCGGTAGATAAAACACATCCTCCTCCTCAATGCTTTCGCTCACTCTCTCTCTCTTTCTCCCATTCTATTACATCCTGTTTTTTCTTTCCTGTCTCTTCTCTTAATTGTATTGTTTGCTCGTTGTGTCGATAGCGGGATTAATTTCACTATAGATCAGGCTTATTGAGCGTCTCGTCAATGCTATTTCATTTCTGTACGGTGCTAATTATAGGAGAACAGGGGAAAGCAAATTGCACTGTTACTCGCCTCGCTTGCTTTCCAATAAAAGCGGGAGAAAACAACATTAATTCCCTTTCAGTCGCCCCGTTCCGTGAAGTCAATTCAGCCGGCTATCTGTGGGTTTATCAATCGCTCTATACACTCTGGGCAATCTGAGAGAGGAGGGCTGGACGAGGGAGCTAGGTACGTCACATCTACTTCAAAATGACATTTGTTATTCTGACCCCTGCCACATGCCATCTCTTGTGTTTCAATCTCCCTCTCTTTTTGTCTGTCCCTCTGTCTTTTCTTGGCTCTCTTTCAGAAGGGAGGAGGGGGAGGGTGAAGTTCATAAACAATTAACCGGCCTGGTAAACGATACACTTGAGCACTAACAGACCTGAAAAAGCGTGTGGTGTAAATTCTGTTCATTAACTGAAGGTTAGACATCAGCCCGTAGACACACCCGACTGGAACAAATGCTAGGGCACCCACTGCCACGAGTCCTTTCGCAATGTCACAATCTAGAGCACAGAACTGTCTACGGCCTATGCTTTCACATGAACATTTTAGTAATTTAGCAGATGCTCTTATCCAGAGCCAGCTCACTCATGTTGTGTTTTGGTGATTCCATCTGTAGTCTGGATTCAACTTTTCCCTGCCTGTTTTTTTTTTTGTCACATATATCCAGTAAGCAACATTTTATTTGGAGCCCCCACTCCCCTTTTGGTTGAGGGATCCCTGGCAGTCGGAGGTCCCCTAGCGGTCAGGGGCCCTAAGCGACTGTATATGTCGCGTATGCCTGGAGCCGGCCCTGCTGTATATCACTACAGCAATTGTGAAAGGAAGAAACCAGATGTTTTTGGGATACAGTATTTTAAACCTAGCATCCTATTCCCAGAAGCAAACAGGTCTACACTAAAAGCGTCACTTTTCCAGCTGTTACAGTAACATACACACACTCAAAGGAAAGACCGCACACCTGCAGCGGGTCGTAATAGCAGTTTGCCCTGCGCTAGCCCAACACAGTTGGTCCCAAGACCTGGCGTGTCCCCTCCCTTTACCCTCCACCACCCCGCCCCATGCAGTCCTCTAATGAACTGAAAGGTCAGAGCACTAATAAAACTATTAGCAGAAATGAATCTCTCAGATGTGGTAATGCACTTTTAATTCCTGTTAGCAAATTTCATCCCCCAGCAGTTTGCTGCCTGCTAATGAGAAATAAAACGTTGCGCTGCGAGGGGCTGGGTGGGCGGGCTGGGGGGGGTTCGACGGTCCGATTGTTCCACAACTCTCCATTTTCACACAAACACTCACTACATCTTGACACGGACACACAATTCCATAATACGCAAACACTCACGATGGAGGCTCTGGGTGTTATTCACGGGCCGAGTCCTGTTCTCAGCCCTGTGATTCCGCAGGGTTAATTAAAGAGCACATCTCCATCTGTTCTCACTGGGGCACAATACACACACACACACACACACACACACACACACATAGTCATACACAAACTTTAAATAATTTATTTGAGAACACAAATCAAATGTTCAAATCAAAAAGGACTTCCAATATGTTTAGGGTCTCTGTACGCAAGGTCACCAAGGGGTAAGGAAGACACCTTGGCTCTGCTCCGTGTGAACGGTGACAGAGCAGTAGGCTCGCTAGCTACTTTACCCTTGACTTATGTAGACCTGCCATTTGAAGGCTGTGTGCATTCACTCTGTGTCCACATCCGTTTCCACACACACAAATACTCCTTTTACACCAAGCCTAAATCCTGCCAATCTGGCCATGCCGTAAATTATTTGGCTTTTTTTGTCCAAATGGCATTTTGGCAATAAAGTCAACCTAGTGATAATTTCGGTATAATTTAGCCTCCGGCTTAGCCTCCAGCTCACTATGCTCTTATAGTGAATAACTTTAAGATCTTGATACACAACTTAATTAAAATACTTATTAAGTTTCACATAGTTGATGCATATGTTTTTGTCCTTGGATGAGGAAATTCAGAAATCATTCCTCATTGGTTCCAAAAAGCACACTACACATACTTATTTAATAATTAGTGCCAAACAAATGTAATAGCGTCAAACTATTAAAATAAGTAATTGTGATTAATTTTATAACTTCTATAGTTAGTTGTAAGTAATCAAAGAATGTTTTGATATTCAGCCCTATATAATTAGAAACAATTAGTTTAAAATGCTTAAAGACTGTGTATTCTTTTAATTATGGATATTATCTACAGGAGCTGTACTTTTGTAGATTGGTCTATTAGGCCAGGGTGTTACAGCAGGTCTCTGATCCCATAATTTGAAAATATCCTACTGATTGTGTTGCCAATCAAGGGACTAAGCAGAATAACAGCCATGTTACGCTTCTGTACAAAACCCATATCAAACCATCCATCTGTATTGTCCTATAGCTGATGCTAAAGCTAGAATGGGGTTAAAGTGGGACTTAGGGATGGCCACAGAGTCACTCTCCTGATGGATGTTTGCCCACCTTTTAGAGATAAAACATAAATAAATAACCATGTAGCTAACTATGTAGTTTGTAAGTAAAGTGATCAGATGAAGAGAAACTTCTTTTAAAATCATGTAAGAGTAGAACCAATATGCTCCTCTGAGATGCTACTTTGGAAAGCTGTGAGCAGCAGGAGAAGACACAGTGGTGTGGAGGCAATACAGCGACACCAGTCAGGATGTAGCCGGCTTTGTGAATCTCAACAATGTTGGCTAGCAACTACTAATTTACAAACAGTAGCTAGTTAACTTTGGTGGAGGACATTTAACTACACTTTTTGTGTAGCATCCCTTTGCATGTGCAAAAGAAGAACATATTAACATTCTAGAATGCTATTTAAAATGCTATCTGAAACGGATAACCCCCAAACACATCGCATCATGCCTGTTTAGATATTCATTGTTTGACTCCCTAAGTTAAGGCAACAAAACCTGAACAGCAAACCTTTTTCACCTGCTCAATCTCGTTCTCCCTCTCTCTCCATGGGCTCAGATAGAGTATGGCCATAATGTCTGCGAGCCAACCTAATGACACACAAGGACATCACTAATTAAACTAAACACTCACCCATAAAATCTGTCATCTGGAGAGGAGGCCTAAGAATTCAATGTAGAGGGCTCTACTAATTATATGTTTTGTTCAGATTTTATGCAATCTAGGATGATCCTCAAAAAACATTCTTAAAATCTCAGATCTTCTATATCTGTAATATTTTCCACAGCCACTTTCCTTGGAGGAGCCAGAGAAAAGTGAAAAAGAGTGAACGATCGGAGACATTCTATTAGCAAACTGGCCCTTTTAATCAATAGAGATAAAATATATTTTAATCAGAGATATATTTCCTTGTTTGTGTAGTGCAGCCGTGCACGCCACGTTTAAACAGTGCGAATGAGGCCTAATGCACTGGCGCCCACAGAGCCACTCCTCCACATCAACACAAAACACAGGCAGTCAGCAGAAACTCACACCGCCCTGCCCAGCGCATGGACACCACACAGACGCCAAATTACATTACGACAGCTATATTAAAGGCAAATTGCATCCTGTAAACTCAAATATTAGCCACACGAGCATCACCCCGCTTGCTCTACCCCTCACGCACACAGAAACAGACATGCACACAGGTAAAGGCACACCACTACCACCAGTCGTGGAGCTATTAGACTATTAGTGTCTGGGCTGTTTGTCCGACACGCAGGCATCCGCTAGCCACGGCTAAAGCTTCCCAATGAGATTAGAGGGGTAACCAGAGCCTCTCCCTGCCCAGTGGATTGAAATCACTCTGGGCTAACGAGGCGGGAGGTGGTGGGTTGGCTGGATCAGTTTCCCGGGTCTCGGGATGGGTCAAATGCCTATTGACACTTAATTGAGGGAGGTGACAGGAAGGACTGCGTGTTTCTGTATTTGTGGTGGGGGGGTGTACAGGTCGTCTGTCCTTCAGTCAGGACTCTCATTTGGATTTAAATCAAGGATACCCAAACATTGTTCAAGGGCTAAGGAATCGGCGTCTGAGTGTGTGTGTGTGTGTGTGTGTGTGTGTGTGTGTGTGTGGGTGGGGGTGTCTGTGATACACGTTGCAATGCTGAGTGCCACACACACACACACACACACACACACACAGCAGCTCCACTAATAGTGATTCATGCTTTCCGTCAGCCCCCCTGACAGCGATGGTTCGATCCCCCTGCTCAGTGCACTGTAGCAGCAACGCAGGCCAGGGCAACATCATCATAACGCCAGGGTGGGGGGGTCTGGGGGCTGACGTATCGATCTGCCTTCAGTTAGGAGATGTGATAGATTGCGCTCCCACCGTGGTCGAACGGGGAGACTGACTCGGGAAACGGGAGAAGGGGCAGGAGGGAGGGAGGTCAGACAGTGATCAGAGGTGCTAATGTGCTGATGGAGATAAGCTCACAATGGTGCAGGATATGGTAAAATGGCATGGAACATTCATCTTATCCTGTCCAGATCTAAGCATTATGGGCCAGTTTCCCGGACACACATCGATTCTAGTCCTGGGCTAGAAATCCCAATCTCCATTAAAATAGTCTGTCGGGTGGCCTGGGGGGGGCAATGATCTAAGCCGCTGCCTCCTGTGCACATCTACTACTGTAGCATGGGTTTGACAAAACACCCCCCTACATTAACTTACCGTTCCTGTCAAAGCCTAAAAACCTGATAAATAAATGCATTAGTCCAGGACTACGATTCACCTTTATCTGGGAAATCGGATCGACATAGGTCACTTTACTTTGGATGTTTGGCTACAAATAACACCCTTCTTAAATGCAATCGATACTTCAATTTCAGTAAAGGATATGATAAACTGACCGACAGGAAGGGATTGCAACAGACTGTAGGTTCATTCATCCTCACTGCCACACACAAACTGTGCATACAGGTTATCTCTGAATGCTTTAGATAAGTGTTTCTTCCTGTTCTCTGTTCGCATGAGAAGAATTTGGTTCTGATTATTCTTAGGTATTTTGGTTCACCTGGAGTGTATGTGAAGTGGTTGGTTCTCCCTGTTTCTGACATACAGTAGATTCAGCTAGCTAGGTAGCCCCCCTCCCCGCCTTCCGTCCACCTCTTCTGCAGCAAACCTGTCAGACTAAGCCCATACAGCGAGTCCCTGCTGTGCTTATACAGGGGGCCTCTGGTGCTCTGGAGCCAGTTGAGGGCCAGTGAAGGGCCAGGCAGGTCGCTGGGGCTAGCTCAAACTAACGACGGAAGAAAAGCCATTGTGTCCAGTCCACCGGAGCTGAAGCCCCATTGTTCTGCCAACACTCTGACAGCCTGTGATTTAGGACCAGGGAGGACCAGGAGAAGCAGGAGAAGCAGGATCGGGGCGGTGGAGGTGTGGTTAGGGGTGAGGGGGGGGTCAGAGAGTAGCCCCCTCCTTCAGCAAGAGAGGTGGCAGAATGAATCATGACTGACCCAGTCCCATCCCGGACCCCGTGCAAACCACCCCCCAATCCTCTCACAGACAAACCTCCTCACTGCACAAACATGACAAATCTACTGTTTATTTACTTAAAAAAAGACCTGGAGAAAAGACCAAAGGGGGAGATGAAAAACTGTGTAAAATCAATAGAGAGCTAGCGATGCTAACCCCTGGTGGTGGCGGTGGTTTTGAGGGAGGCCAGGGGCCGGGGAGGCTCTGATGGGTGGATGGGCAGTAATAAGGAGGATGCAGGTGGCTGCACAGAGCCAGGCCAGCCTCAGGGAACGACTGGGAACATATCAGAAAGTTCTATGATAAACACTGGCAAATAATAAATTCGCATTTCCGGTTCAACTTGTCAAATAAACAAATGGGAACTTTTACTGTTACTTTGTAACACATTGGTGAAACTACATAAACAACACAACTATCAAACATTTGGTGTTGCAGGTATTCTGTTGAATAATGAAGATTTTATGTCCAAAGTCAGTTTGAGACACCCCTCCTGGAGTACAAGTTGAGTCAAAATCATGACCCTTTCTTTCAAGTGCAGGACTAGCGCAATGGGTGATGGCAGCGTTATTGTTTTTATACAGCCCCATTTCCAAAAATGTTTGGATGCTGCATAAAATGTAGAAACAGAATGCAATGATGTGCAAATCATTTATCCCTATATTTAACTGAAAATAGTACATATTAAATGTTGAAACTCAGAAATGTTATTGTTTTTGAAAAAATACATGCCCATTTTGAATTTGATGCCAGCAACAAAAAGTTTCCAAAAAGTTGAGAAAGGGACATGTTTACCACTGTATTGTATCACGTCTTCTTTTAATAATACTCAGTAAGTATTCACAGCAGAAAATATATGGCTTATCAAGTATATTTATCTTATTTTCTGGTTAAAACCCCTATCATCATTAAAATGTCCTAGAACATACCACTGGTCTTTAGAAAATATGCCTTGAATATTGTAAGTGTAATTTGTGATGGTAATTTCAAGCAAATCTCCTAAAATATAGTTAAACTGTCTTGTTACATTGGTAAACAAATTTTGCAATGTTTATGACCTGAGGAGACCAACTGCTGTAGTTTTAAAATTGAAACGTTTTCCCATTCTTACTTGATTCTTATAGGATTTCCGCTGCTCAACAGTTCTGGGTCTCATTTGTCGTATATTTCATTTCATAACGCGTCAAATATTTTTAATGGGTGACAGGTCACAACTGCAGGCAGGCCAGTTTAGCACTTAGACTTTACTACAGAGCCATGCTGTTGTAATATGGGCATAAGGTGGTTTGGCATTGTCTTTTAAATAAGCAAGGCCTTCCCTGAAAAAGACATTATCTGCGTTGCTGCAAATGCTGCTCCAAAAACCTGTATACACACCGATCAGCCATAACATTATGACCACCTGCCTAATATTGTGTAGGTCCCCCTTTGGTCGCCAAACAGCTCTGACCTGATGAGGCATGGACTCAACTAGACCTAACTCTAAAGGTGTGCTGTAGAATCTGGCAATCAGGGAATACCGTTGCCATGAAAGGGTGCTCATGGTCTGCAGCAATGCTTAGGTAGGTGGTACGTGTCAACATGAAGTAACATCAACATGAACAACAGGACCCAAGGTTTCCCAGCAAAACATTGCCCAAAGTATCACACTGCCTCCGCTGGCTTGCCTCCTCATAATGCATCCTGGTGCCATGTGTTCCCCAGGTAAGCAACGCACACGCATCAAAGGAAATGTGATTCACACCTTCTTCCATTGATCCGTGGTCCAGTTCTGATGCTCACGTGCCCATTGTAGACTCTTTCGGCGGTGGACAGGGGTCAGCATGGGCACTCTGACTTGTCTGCAGCTATGCAGCCCCATATGCAACAAACTGTGATGCACTGTGTGTTCTGACACCTTTCTATCAGTACCAGCATTAACATTTTCAGCTATTTTAGCTACAGTAGCTCGTCTGTAGTTTCGGACCACACGGGCCAGACTTCACTCCCCACGTGTAACAATGAGCCTTGGTCCACAATGACCCTGTCGCCAGATCACCGCTTTTCCTTCCTTGGACAACTTTTGTTCTGACGACTGCATACCAGGAACACCCACAAGGGCTGCAGTTTTGAAGATGCTCCCTCCAGTCATCTAGCCATCACAATTTGGCCCCTGTCAAAGTCGCTCAGATCCTTATGCTTGCCCATTTTTACGGCTTCTAACACATCAACTTTGAGGATGAAATGTTCACTTGCTGCCAAATATATTGTATCTCACCCACTGACAGGTGCCATGACAATAAGATTATCAATGTAGTTCACTTCACCTCTCAGTGGTCATAATGTTATGGCTGATCGGTGTATACTGTTAGATACAGTAGCTACATCTTAAATGTTCTTGACGCGGCCATTGCAGAATATTCCACTTCTTTGCCTTAAAAAACTTGTAGGTTGTATTTGGAGTATGTTTTGGGTCATTGGAACTTGTAAAGTGAAGCGTTGTCCAAGCAATTACGCTGAATTTGGCAGATTCCGAGAAGACACAATAAACTTCAGAATTATTCTGGCTGCATCTGTATTCGGTCACATCATCAATAAACACTAGTGACCCAGTGCCATTGGAAGCCATGCATGCCCATGCCATCACACAGCTTCCACTGTGTTTTACAGATGATGGGGTATGCATCAGATCATGAGCCGTTCTAAGTCGTCTCCATATATTTTTCATTCTGGTACAGGTTCATCTTAGTTTCGTATGCCCAAAGAATGCTGTTCCAGAACTGGGCTGGCTTTTTTGATGTTTTTTGGCAATGTCTGGCCTTTCTAATCTTGCCTCTTTATTCTTGAAGCTTATGAATGGTTTGCACATTTTGGTGAACCCAATGTATTTGGTCCCTTGAAGTCTTCTTTTCAAGGTAGAATTGAGCAATGATATGCCTACCTCCTGGAGAGTGTTCTTCACTTCTTCTTTACCATGGAAATTATCCAACAATCACCCCATCACTTGTCGATCATGGACGTGTTGCAGAGCTCACCAGTGTGTTTTTTTTCTCAGAATGTACCAAACTGTTGATTTCACCTCTCCTAATGTTCCTGTTATCTCGCTGATGGATTTTCTTTTGCAGCCTAAGGGTGGCTTGTTTCACTTGAATTGACAGCTCCTCTGACCGTATGTTGTGGGTTCACAGCAAAAGTTTTCAAATGCAAATACCACACCTGGAATCAACTTGAGACCTTTCACCTCCTTAACTGATTAAGAAATAATGAAGAAATAGCCCACACCTGTCCATGAACCAGCTTTTGTGTCAATTGTCCAATTGCTTTTGGACCCTTGAAAAAGAGGGGGCTTTATATTAAAGAGCTATTTTTCCTAAACTCAAATTCACTTTCAGCCAATATTCATTATTTAACTGTAACTTGAATATATTTAGGTAAACAGCCAATATAACAAAACTTGTGTCAGTGTCCAATTTTTTCCAGACCTAACTGTATTTGAGTGTTGGCCACCCTCTCTTTATCTCATGTAGCAAAAGAGTCAACATTCTGAATGATGATAATATGGAACATGGTTTAATTTCGAAATGTTTCATTTTATATTTTGCATCCTCAGGTCAACCTTCCCATGGAGTTGCCCTACTACAACACTAAAGCCAGGCATGAGGTAGACGGAGACAGATATTTTGTGATCATCTCTACTCTGCTCTTGTCATGACCAGTAGATATCAGTCAAGAATGCCATCTTTGAATGGAGGGTGGCCGTCCGGGAATTCAACAAGCCAGCCCACCGAAAAAAGAAATTCCAACCGCAGAGCTTCTTTCATACCTGACACCGCACATCCACAACCCATCCCCATTCCATCCCTGGCAGGGTAAGCCACACAGCTGTAGCCAAGAATGAAAGTGCTGGAAAATGGGAGTCATTCAAAGGCATTTTCTGCCCACGAGCCACCGCCCTCCCCCAACCCTCCTTCCATCTAGTTCCGCCCACCCCCCCCCACACACACCACACACCCACTTCCACCCCAGTCCTGTTGAAGACAAATGGGTCCAGGGCAATGACAGAGTGCCTGGTCTACAAATCACCACCATCGGCCGCTCTGCTCGTCCAGCCCCAAACACCCCCCCCACCTCCTCTACTGACTACTCTAGTGCTGATGCCCCCCCTCCCCCCTCCAGTCCTCGGCCCCTCTGTCCATTAGTCATGTGCACGCGGGCAGCAGCAGCCGGCAGCAGTAATTAGACAAGGACAAATCGCTGGCCGCGGACACGGACGGGTCCGGCCGCTAAATAAGGCCCCGTTACCATACCGACCGGTGGACGGAGGAGGAAGAGAGGACTGGGACGGTGGTGCGCGGGGGCAACGGCAGGGGTAGTTAAGGAGATGGGAGGAGTTGGGATAAGGCCGAGAGGTACTGTCCAGATGCTGCACTACACTGCATGCCAGACAACTCAGACTGAATTATTCCGCCACTCTGTCGTTTGCTACACACCTCAGTCTGAAACGTGATGACAGGTAATGAGACGTCATCAGATATTGGATCATCTCTAACCAATCAGGGGATGAAAGCCAATGCCGAAAATTCTAAGCACTGCTCTATTACTCTCCTTTTCGCCCAGCATCTTTGGTCCTGGGAACAATTCGCCATCCGTAGTGAGATGTTACAGACAAGAAATGCCTAGCAAAGTTGTAAATTAACAGGAACTCAGAGAGCCCGGCTGACACTGTTCTGTCCTGGGAACCTAATCCTGACCCACGACCAGGCCCGATGTCAGTGGTACAACCAGAACCATTGTCCTGGGCCCTGGGAAGTGTGACGGGAGGGAGGGGTTTGAGTGTTGGCTAGGCTCAATTGAGTTCAGGCTGATTTTGGGGGTCATGGTGGTCCAGGCCTGGTTCTGTGGACCAACCACGTGCTTAAAGCTGTTTAATAGAAGACGACCACCATAAACAGGTTCCTCAAAGAGGAAGATAGAAAGACTTATTGAACGTTTCACAACATGTGTAATATTTGCATCAGCTGCCAATATTTTTCATTGCCACACCAACCAGCACCACGGGAGAGGACGTTTGCACAGCTCCCACCACAGCGTTTTGGGGCCTGCCGCTGCGACGCCACTACGTCATTTGTTTTCGCGGCAAAAATAAGTAAATTAAGTAACTTAAGTTAAGCCACAGTAATAAAGAGCAATAACCAGGTCCAGAGTACATTAGCTGTAACACTAGAGGGGAGGATTTATCAGAAATGAGTAGCCCTGGAATCACATTACACACGGGAGAGGGAACCGGGCCGTCAACAAAATATAAACGACTGCTGTGGTGAGGAGGGAGGGTCCACAGAGGATCACAGGCTAACGATTGTTTTGGCCGGGTCGGGCCCGCTCCACACTCCAGGGGGTCTAGTGGGTCACTGAAGGCTGACCACCACACACTCACTAACGGGTTCTAGACACACACACACATTTACAGATTGGCAAGCACACACACTGTGCTCCACTGGAGCGTAACCTATTGATCCCCGCTCCTAATTTCCTAATTAGTTTTTATTGAATTTCATAATCGTCATCAGGACGCATCAAACGAAACCCGAAACCCCAGCAACAAATTTTGCCCTGCTAAACATAATTCCTGCGAGTTTCTGTATTTCTATTTTTTTTTTTCAAACTGTGAGAATGAAGCTGTATATTCAATTTCCAGTCCCCAGCTGTGAGAGCAAGCGAACCTCTTTTTTTCCCTACCCTCATCCAGAACTCCATGGATAGCAAACACTGCACAAACACAACCGCTTCTCCCATGTGCAGTAAGTGATGTTTAGCATTGCACATTTTCTGCATGATCTGCTGCGATTTGTCACACTCGCTCCCTCTCTCCAGCCTCCACTCACTTGTTAAACGCAATGATAACAGTCAAAATATTTGTCCCTAACCAAATCTCTACCACTGGCTTTAAACTTTACATTATTGCACAGTGGAAGTTAAAGGCATGGCCACTGGTAGGTGGCCTCCTCTTCACTAGAAAGAACTGGTCTCAAACTGTGGTTGACGTGAACACTTCCAAACATGCACATTTTGTCAAAGAACTGAAAAAAACAAATGCTTGAAAACAAGCACAACCAGAGTATATTCAACCCATCAAACAAAAGATTTTAGTCGCAAAATTTAATGAAACAGGAAGGGCCCCGCTGGAAATATTTTGACGATTCATAGTGCAATTACATTTTTGTAGCAAAATAAATCCACTACACGCTGTCCTCGTCACAGGAAATGATTCACGACTTCCCGTGATTTAGAGAACATCCAAACCGGTGAAGCTTATTACACAACATAAGGATGTTTTTTTGTTGAGCCGCTGAGCTGTTGAAAGAGATTCTGAGGAATGTTTCTCAGATGTTGAAGTTGTGGAGGGGTCAACAAGGGGCACTCACTGTCTGTCAATGAACCTCGGCAGTTTGGAAAAGCCTTTGGCACACTAACAAGCGCTTATTATTATTGAATGATTATTTCCTGACCACGGGACTCCCTGAGGAAAAACTGCCTGAAAACAAGAGATGTTCCCGCCAGTCGCATCCTGTCGCGATGACACCTGTTTTCCTAGAAGTACAGACTCATACAATGAGATGATTTGTGGGATTTTACTGGAAAGTGTGTCCCTGAAGATGAGGGGATTCGGTTAGTCTGTTAGCACGTCTAATCTGCTGGTATGTCTCCTTCCTTCCATAGTAGTCCTAATGGAAGTCCTGACAAGCCACACCTGTTCTAGAAATGTCTGACCTTCGTACACTATCCAGTAAAATTCCATTCCTAAGCCATGAGGTCAAGATCCAGAAACAGTGTTGACCTAAAAATTATTGCAGTGCGTTACATTTTGCCTTTGCCGCAACAATGGTACAGCTGGGGCTTGGACGCAGTGGTTTCAACCCCTCTCCTGGCGCAGTGTGTGCTCGCTACCTTCTGTGCCTGACTGTGCTGCTGCCTTTACTGCTGTTGCCCTGCCTTTACTGCTGTTGCCCGGACTGTATCTTTGGCTCTTATTTATTTGGGGCAAAACAAGGTGGAAATGTCATTAAATGCTTATCCAAACAATAGGAAATCCTATGTCCCCAGCAGCTGGGAAACTTGATGAATTTTAACAATAATAATGGCCGGAGGGCTCAACTGACAAAACATTGCCACAATGTCTCTAGATTGACAACTCTGTTCAGACTCGGAGCCCCGCCCCCTAATCAAGTTCACCACTCATTATTTGCCCATCAACAGATGTTAAATGGCTTGGCATTTAGAATTTTTCCTTTTTCCTCCCACTCAATGATGGGCCATTTTCACCGGTCCTGATTTAAATAAGCACTGGGAACAAGCTGCGTGGGCCATAAAGCATGTTTAAGCCCGAAGTCTGTGGGGGTAGCGGATGGAGTCATTAATGTGTACCATCCAGGCACTTAGGTAATGAGGAGATATGGAGGAGGTGGAGGAGGACAGGGGGAGATGTGACGGTTGCGTCTCAATAGTCAAACGGGCATTTCCCCGCATGTCTCCTCCACTGCCTTTCCGCCCCAACCAAGGGGAAAGAAATCTCCACCACGCTCTAAGGTGTGTCCACACGTGCGGGCACACATGTGTGTATGTGTGTAAGGTGAAGGCCACAGGTCAACGGAGCAGGGCTTAAATCCCAGTGAAGATGTTTTTGGCCTTGATCACCGCGCCAATCGATCCCTGGCTGATTCCCCCCCTCAGATACGTCTTGTTTTATTAGTGGCTTCGTCCTTCTGCCGGCCCATTCCGCTGTGATCAATATGGCCTGCGGGACGGCCCGTATTTTTCTCACTTTTAGTGCCTTAACGCTGTTTAACCGTGTCACCTGATAAACGGCAGACCCTCCCCAAACGCTGATTTCCTATTGATTTCTCCCTCATTCCGCCATCCCCTCGCTTCGTCACTCTCCCCTTGTTTTTATCTCCAGCTATCTCCTTTCCATCCTCCCTCCGTTCGTACTGCACAATGAGGCCGCGGTGCTGTCAGCCATTTTAGGGGAGCTTGGGTAACGGAGGCAGTTGTTCACAATGTTCACCTGACACGCAACTGACTTCAGGGCCGAGGGGCCCAGCGAGCCAATCTGGGTTTGCGACCGGAGTGTGTGAAGCTCTTCCACAAGCGCTTGGTATTGGCCGGGCCCAAAGAGCAGTGACCGAGCGCCAAGCATTCACAAGCTGCAATGTGTGTGTGGGTATGAGCATGTGCTTGGGCGTGTTCGGATCTGTGTCTGTGCAGACATAGACACCAACTGTCTACACAGAAAGATATAAAGGTGGCGCCTTGCAACAGATGCCATGGCAACCTGGATACGGACAGCTCCATCGATCACAGGCTGTAGTCCTGATGATGAAAGTAGCGTTCGGACTGAAGGAGCGGGACAGAACGAAAGCTCCAGCAGGGAAACTCAGCACACCATGCCGCTGGGCATTTATGGAGTTCAGAGTGGCAAGAATGTGAGTTTCTAATGCAATGGCAAGATGTTTGAACAATCCACTGACAGGAGATCAACATCAGCCTAAAGGTTTGGAGAATTGACGGCGCAGCTTTTGTTCTATCTGATAAACGTCCATTTAAAAGCCCACGATCACAATACACGTCACCACCACATCTCGTACAGTGGCATCAGATAGTCTAAGCCGATGCTGCAAGGAATCTGATGAGATAAGACCCAATGTCTACCTGGAGGCTTTTGTTTTCTCTGCCCAATTGTCTCTCTCCCTATTTCACTTTCCCTCTCCCTCTCTTTGTATTATTCATGCAAAATTAACCTGCTACCTTTCTGGCAAAACCAGTCACACGCAAGCTCGTGCACATTCACATGCACACACTCCCTACGGATCCTTGACTCTGAAGGGCTTTGGGAAATTCCTCACTAGTCCCCCTCACATCTAACGACATTAAGAGCAGAGCCTTATCACTGGTACTTTAATGACCATCGGCCAGTCTCGGCTCAAAGCGTGTCACGGTATCTTTCCAATAACACACATCCCGGATTTATCCAGAGAGAGACGGCGGGTATCACAAAGAAAATCTTCTGCAGAATGGACACAAGCAGAACCCGACAGAGCAAACCAAAACTCTAGTGCCTCATACAAGCCCACTCTTGTGTGATTCGGGAACACAAACGCACCACACATGTAGGCTGACTGTTAGACATCTGGCTTAAACTGGGAATGAATCAAGGGACTCTGCATTATGAACATCCGTTACAAAGTCCAGTAACGCGACTTGGCTTTTTTTTATTAGGCCCTTCACCCTTTTACAATGGGTTAAGTGATAAACTGACATTTACAGGCAACCCTGCCAAGTTACAGAGAGAGGTCCGTGCACAGCCCAGAAGAAACAGACCGTGAAGTAATAACGAGAGGAGTGGGAGAGAGCACACATTTTCTATTAACACCAGACAGAGGAGTTGAAGGGGTGGACTGCTAAGAGAGGAAGCGTATCCCCAGCAATGCCACACACGCACACACACACACACACACACACACACACACATACACAGACACGCGTACACACACCTCCGCCCTTCTTCCAAAATCGAGCATCCAGCTGAAACCAGAGGAGCTTGACCCCCACCTAGTGGTTTCGGCGCGCCACTGCTGCGGCGCCCTCACTCCCAACACATTAATCATGACCAGGGGAGTGTAAAATTCAATCGGCTCCTTCCATCCATTCCGGGTGTAGCAGACTGAAGGCCGGCCTTGTAGTGCCTGAGAAAGGAGGGATGAGTGGGAAAAAAAGAAAGAGGTGCTCCCTACACATCATCAGGACCCCTACTTCATAACAAATGGAGTGTCTCGTCGGCGGAGGAGTGCCATCAGAAAGGCGCGTTCTCTCTATCCATTTCATTCCGACGCTGAGGAAGGGTCACGGAGGGTGCAGCGGGTGCGTGTCGTGCTCTCCGCTCCCCCGCTTCCCCGGTCACACAGTAAACTACCTTTTAGGAATTGTTTCTCAATAAGAAATGATCAGTCCATTTATCTGCGCTAGGCGGGCCTGTCTGCTCACCCGGACCTCCAATATTTTTCGTTTGACCTGATCAGGGCTATAAACTAGACCGAGACACTTTCAATTTGTCACCCCGGGAGGCCGCTCGCCAGCCTCACACAACTGATTGCATCCACCATCCCAAATGTAAAAATTCCTCCCGCGCTTGAAATCCTTTCTGCTCCTTTCTTGTACTCCCCTTCATTTCATTTCCTCTGTTACTTAACATCTGTGGAGAAATGCCACGCGCTCCCACAGCGGGCCTAGCCCATGGTTCCAAAAGCTTGCTTGATAGCATATAACACATCTATATAATCTATTGTGCTTAATATCCACGGACATGTTTTTCATTCAGTATCCAATTTAAATGGGTATTTTTCCGTAAACAAAGCACATTGTGAGGAGAAACTATTTTATTCCTGTATATGCAATGAAGAGAGAGCATCTTCCTGAAAGTGTATAATTTTAGATGTCCATTGCACTCCAAGGCATTGTGTCAGCTTTTGACTGACAATGCACGGCGGGAACAGAGGAGATCTTTCACAATCCTCTAGTAAACTGTTTTTGCAAGGTGAAAATGAATCAGCACACAAGGTTAAAGAGGTCAATAGTGTTTCCTGGGAATATAACAACAGCCCCTCTCACACATTCAGTGATAACCGAGCAGAACATGTTCTTTTAACTATTATTCTACATTATTAACTCTCTCCACACATCTGGGCCCTTGGTAGACTCGGGACAGTTATTAGAACATGTTAATATGTGGCCAGAAAGGATAGAGGATTATCTTCTGAGTGGTTATATTTCCCAATAGCCTCCTAACTGCAGGCTTGAATGTAATTTTAGATGTTTTATTTAACCTTTATTTCATTACAGTCTGCAGTTTAATACAGTGGTTACATATATTATGCAGTCTGGTGACAACCTTGGCTTAAAGGACACTAGGAATGACAAAGAACATTACATAAAATGTCTAAAAATAACCCTGAATTTCATGTCAACCTATGAACTGGCAAAAAAAACTACGGAAATATACAACAGCTTATGAAGTCAATGTACTTAAAATTACAATAAATCAATTTAGTAAATAAAGTATTTTTTTATTGTAAAGCAATAAAAATAATTACAATGTTTGCATATTTCCTTTATTGACTGGAATAGAAATGGGAACACTGATAAACACTGGGAATTGAATTTGAAGAGACACAGGGAATGGACACAGAGGATGTCTTCATGCCCCTTGTGGGCATTTTATAAACTAAACCAACAGGGTGAGGGGAATGGATGATGAGGGAGAAATCAAACTCAAAAGACAAACCCCTTGCATATATACATACAACAGACTGCAAAATGTTTAGGCAGTGAGAGATTCAAGCTTTCTGGGTTGAAATTAAGATTAAAATGTCAGCCTTATTGTAAGGGCATTTCTTTTGATATCAGATGAACTATTTTGAAATTGCAATGTGTTTTAAAGAGACATTTGGACAGATGACCATTTTGCTCCAAGATGGCCTGAATTTCATTATGCATAGGTATCTTCCCTAGTGGTTCTCTGTTTGGCCTTCTGCTGCCATCCTTAGTCCCTGCTCATTTCTGGGCCTTTTGACATTCTGTCTTACCATCAGCTTGTGAAAGGCATGTTCATTGGGATTCATCTCTGATTGACTTGGCAATTTAAGAACTTTCCTCATGTTAACTGTAAGAGTGTGCGTAGGGCCTTTATCTAAATGCATGATGAAGCACCATCAAATAAACCAAAAGGAAGTTGGTTGTATCTGAGCTGACAAGATATTCCAAAACTCTCAGAATTCATCTAGCCACTGCCATCAGCTGTTACTGCACATAATCAACCTGGGACATAACACTGGGACATGTTAATCTTAACTTGATCTGTCCACAGTACCTTTTTCCAAAACACAGCAGGCTCAGTTAGGAACTTTTAAGATCATCCTGATTTTTGGCTAACAAGTGCTCTTATACTTTGTAAGTGTTACTGCTTTTGTTTCTCTGGTGAAGTCTTCTGAGAGTGGGAGTGGCTAACTATCTCTTGGAAAGTATCGTCTTTGTTTATTCTGGCCAAGGTTAGTTTGTCCTCACTGTAGAGTTCTTCCTTGGCCTTTGTCATCTTATATTAAGCATAACACTTTGGCTACATTTTCAATATGTTTTTCTTTCTGGTTCTTCAGCCTCATAGCAACAAGTAGGCAATGAGAAATGCTTCTAGCAGTGATTGTCAGAGATGCTAGACAATCAGCAGTGTTAAAACCATAATATCAAAATGGTCAATATTTTATTGTGTCAGTGTTCATCTCCATGTGCACCCAGATCCACGCTGTTGAAATTCCAATACAGACACACAACCAATAATGAAAAATCACCACGTCTGACTCAAAGCCATTCGGGTGACTTTTGACATTTTCTGCATGTTTCCCAAGCACCTTGCTCCTTTACTATACATTTGTAGATGTTTTAGTGTGTTAAAATCTTGAACTAAAACAAATGTAATTAAAATTTCCATTAATATGAACACCTTGACTCCAAATGCTTAGGGTAGACTCTTTAAATCCTAGAATTGCCCCCGCATTAATTTGTATAATTATTCCTCACATTTGTTGTTTATTGATTTTCCCCTTATATATAGTGTTTGGTTATGGAATTTTTTTCCTCTACATCACATGAGAACACTCAAGCCAGTTGGCAAGGCAGAGGTTCTTGGTTTGTGCCCAGCATGCGCCAAATGAGACGGAAGCAGCATTGGCTGCGCGAGGAGCATGACTTCCTTTACATAAACATGAACTCTCCAGTCAGAGAGGAAAAATTAACCTGACTGTTTGCTTTGAAAACATTCTTAAACTTTGAACAGCGGGTAATTACTATCTACGCATGACTTGTCCTCCCCTCACAAACCCTAAATCATTGTTAAACATTCTTTAAATGGACTCCGACACCATCAATGATTTTTTACAAAGGCTTAACATGGACTGGAAGAAAGTGGACCTGGCACACTCAACCTCCTCAAACTGATGCGTCAACTAACTCATGTGGTCCAATACTATGAATGTTCACTGCGGCTGTCACTCGTCTTCTAATCCAATGGTTGGGAAACTACAATGAGCAACTGAGTGGAACTGGAAAATAGATTTGGCAGGTTGTGTGACCTGTGTGATAAGCAGCAGACCGATGTGGTGGAGACCAGTGACACCTGTCCTGGAGTTATGGCGACACGGCAAGGTCAAAGCCAAATTAGACCTAATAAATAAATAAATAGGGGGGAAAATAGAGGCCCATTAGAAGCCAAATAGCATATAATAGCATAGTGTGTAGAATGGCAAGATATTTGCATTGAAAAAGCAATCACCTATAGCTCCAGAAAAGAGAACACCTTTTTCTTTTCCTTTCCAAAAAGTTGAAAAGGAAGGTTTTGAGTGAGGAACACATAGGGCAAAATTAAAAGACCACTGCAAATTGAATGCTTCTGTTCCTCACTCAAAATCATCATTTTCAACTTTTTTGGAAAGGATAGAAAAGGTGCAGTGGTCTCTTAACTTTTTCCAGAGCTGTATATGTGTGGGACAATTTCACTAAATTCCTACTCCCATGCCAAATTGTCTTTAACTGCAGCAAGTTAGTTGTACAGGATCTGGGTAAAGCAAGCTGAATGTCCCTCCAAATGTTTCTTAAGAGTGGGTAAAACATATCTATCATCTAAACCTCGATTTTACCATCGTAGGCAATATATTTCTGGCTTCACATGCACATGGGAACTAGCAGTTGGTAACAGAGCTAGTGGAGAGAGACACCCATTGCACAATTAAAAACAATGCTAGATGTGGCCAACCATTATTTTCAATGTACTTGACATTGGTGTCTTCCAAAAACAAGAAAAACTATTGTTGGCTAGGAGCTACAATTCCTGGGCAGAACACAACTTTAACGCTCCTGGCTTAGACACATATAACCTCTCTGTCCAATGGAGACCAGTTCGAATCCCCACTCCAACCCTTCATCTTGTCTTCTACCAATCTGGGTCCCTCCTGCCATTTCATACTATTTCAGTAGTGATGAAAAAAATGAATAAAGAAATATCTTCAAAGTACAATCCCAATGCTTTGTTTTAAAAGGGCAATAATCAACACGCTTTCACAAATGCTTTCATAAATGTTTTCATAACCTTTTCAAATAGTTCCATAACAAAATATCAATAAAATCAAAAGATCTGCTTATTCTAGCAGATTTACTGAGTTCCACTTGCAGTGAGAATCTACACTCCCCAGTTGGCTTAAACACGTGGTCAGAGCATGGTAGATAACTGGGACAGGCAGAGGTCTTCCTTCTGTTTCCTGTATACAAGTGCAGGAATATGTATATAAAGCTGTATCACACAAAGATAGATAATACTTGCAAAACATGCTTTGACCCAGTCATATAGCCATCACAATTTGGCCCTTGACAAAGTTGCACAGATCCTCACACTTGCCCATTTTTCCTGCTTCTAACACATCAAATTTGAGGACAAAATGTTCACTTGTTGCCTAATATATCCCACCCACTGACAGGTGCCATGATAACGAGATTATCAGGGTTATGCACTTCACCTGTCAGTGGTCATAATGTTATGGCTGGTTGGTGCATATATAAATGGCTGACTCAACTGAGGGCAGATTTGGCATTTTAAACCTGCTGAAAGCTAGCAGGATGTTTGACCAGGGTTAGTACTTTTCCCAAACCCTAACCGTGCCCTAAACCCAACCCTTTTAAATGTTAACTTAAACTGACAGATTTCAATTGACCTTTGGTTTTTTGAAGTCCGGGACTAGGCTTAATTGGTTTCTATGAAACACATCCATTGATTAATATTCAGATGTCCTCACACGACCATAGGTCTAAAACAAGTCTGGGGTATTAATCAAAGATATGGTCTGTAATCTCAAAATTAAACAGTTTCTCTCTGCCTTGAAAGGGTGTCCATTTAAGATGTTTTGCTGCTTTCGCAAAAAAATGTCACTTCCGGCCCTCATAGGGTTCGTGTCAGCCAGGGCCGGTGGCTTAATTAATAAACCATCTCCGGAGCAGGAAGTTCAAGATGCGCCTCTTCTCTGCTTTCCTGATGCACTCCTTCAACTCTACGGGGAGCAGCGAGCTTGCTCTTCCCACCACCAGGACCACACCCATTGAATCGCTAAACAATATGAAAATTTTATCCAGACAATGCACTTATCATTGGCAACATTTTCCAACAAAGTTAGCAAAATTTGTGATTTAAAAATATCCATATAACTAATATCCAAAGCTATTGGAAACTGTAGACACATTGGAATTCCAGAAATGAGTAAAATATTCTAACATTAAAATTGTATACATATGGTTTTGTTAATATAACCGACATTCATCACACTGAAAACAGGTCGAACTGCAAACCTTTCCTGTCTGTCAGAATGAACAGTGTGCAGCGCAACACTGACACCCACTGTTAGAAGCAGATGTCCCCACTCCAGTACTTAGTTTGTCTTGGACAAGCAAGCATGCTGTAGGCTATACATTCAACTCGAATGTTGCACACCTGATTCAGCAGGTGTCAACAGGCCTAGTAGGCTACCTGACCTGTAACCAAACATGCGGCCACTCCCTAACTGGACAAGCAGAAAAATCGGTTCTGACCAGGAGCATGGCAATTAAACCTAACTGCTCCCAGATTGTAGCTGTAAATGAGTGTTCTTAATAACAATCTGGTAAAGGGTACAAAAACAATTATATTAATTGTGATTATTAGCCGATGGGTACAGCGATCAGCCATAACATTACACCAACCTGCCTGATATTGTGCAGGTCCACCTTTTGCGACTGAAACAGCCCTACAAGTCGATGCATGGACTCCACTAGACCTCTGAAGGTGTGTTGTGGTATCTAGCACCAAGATGTTAGCAGCAGATCCTTTACATTCTGTACATCCTTCGATTGGATTGAAATTTGGAAGACAAGTCAACACCAACTCATTGTTGTGTTCTTCAAACCATTCCTGAACCATTTTTGCTTTGTGGCAGGGCGTATTATCCTGCTGAAAGTTGTCAATGCCATCTGGGAATACCGTTGCCATGAAAGGGTGCACATGGTCTGCAGCAATGCTCAGGTAGGTGGTACGTGTCAAACGAACATACACATGAATAGCAGGTCCCAAGGTTTCCCAGCAGAACATTGCCCAAAGCATCACACTGCCTCCGCCATACACATCAAACCAGATGCAGTGTTTTGACGATACCTTTCTATCAGTTTCAGCATTAACTTTTGCAGCAATTTGAGTTTCTGTAGCTCATCTGCTGGATCAAACCACACGGGCCAGCCGTCACTCCCCACATGCATCATTTTGACTTGGCCACCTACGACCCTGTCGCCAGTTCACCGCTTTTCCTTCCTTGGACCACTTTTGATAGGTACTGACCTCTGCAGACCAGAGACACCCCACAAGGGCTGTAGTTTTAGAGATGCTCAGATGCAGTCGTCTAGCCATCACAATTTGGCCCTTGTCAAAATTGCTCAGATTCTTACTCATCAATTTTTCCTGCTTCTAACAACTTTGAGGACAGAATGTTGACTTGCTGCCTAGTATTTCCCACCCACTGACAGGTGCCATAATAATGTGATTATCAGTGTTATTCACTTCACCTGTCTGTGGTCATAATGCTATGGCTGATCGGTGTATCAGTGTTATTCACGTCACCTGTCAGTGGTCATAATGTATAATGTTATGGCTGATCGGTGTATCAGTGTTATTCACTTCCCCTGTCAGTGGTCATAATGTATAATGTTATGGCTGATCTATGTATCAGTGTTATTCACGTCACCTGTCAGTGGTCATAATGTATAATGTTATGGCTGATCGGTGTATCAGTGTTATTCACGTCACCTGTCAGTGGTCATAATGTATAATGTTATGGCTGATCGGTGTATCAGTGTTATTCACTTCACCTGTCAGTGGTCATAATGTTATGGCTGATCGGCGTATCAGTGTTATTCACTTCACCTGTCAGTGGTCATAATGCTATGGCTGATCGGTGTATCAGTGTTATTCACTTCACCTGTCAGTGTTCATATTATGGCTGATCGGTGTATCAGTGTTATTCACTTCACCTGTCAGTGGTCATAATGCTATAGCTGATCGGTGTATCAGTGATACTCACTTCACCTGTCAGTGGTCATAATGCTATGGCTGATGGGTGTATCGGTGATACTTCACCTGTCAGTGGTCATAATGTTATGGCCGATTGGTGTATCAGTGTTATTCACTTCATCTGTCAGTGGTCATAATGCTATGGCTGATGGGTGCATGCTGTCAGGTCCGTTCAAATTTGGGTAGCAGCAAAAACTAACACAAGTAGGTCTCCAAGATAAGTTTTAAACCATTTAACAAATCAGGAAACACACAGGCAGCTGAATGACCATACTGTTTTATTTGAAGATGTGCAGGGCAGATGTGAAGGGACACAACTGCTTCTCAAAGTCGGGCTACTACAGATTACAATGTGTCTGTGTGAAAGACGCGAGGATTCCCAGAAGAGGAAGATGAGGCCGTCAGTCATGACACCGTCAACTACATTTGTGCAAATCTACATTGAGATCAGGACTGTGTACTTAAGACTACCACTTAACATGCAAGGTTAATTCACTTGTATAGGCCTAGTAGTCACATTAGTTAGTTTTCCAGAGTTCCGAGGCAGTTAAATAGTACCTAGAAAGCACTAGGAATTGAACAGTAAAACCATGCAAACATTAGTCAATAAAGTCAAAGACAATAACCTTACTGCAATGTAAACAGGTCCTGGGGTGCTTTTCAAATGACAACAGATTTTCACTTTTATAAATCACTTTAGGGGGTTTAGAAACACAGGACAAAAGCTGGGTATCTTGTATGGACACAATGTGCGCCTTCTGTGGTGTTGTACGGGAATGTTGACAGGTAATAACAGAAAAACTGTAATTAAATGCAATTCATTGTCAATGGTGATTTTGGAAAACAGCAAAGGGCCCAAAGAAAACTGGCTAAAAAGGATAAATGCTTGTTTTTTTAGGCATGTTCTTATGCATCTGTAAATGCACTTTGGATGTAGGAAAAAAATGGCACTTCATTCTTCAGTTTCAATTGCTTCTTTTTAACTAAACACTTTATAGTTTATTTGCACATTGCATACTAAAATGAAATGTGAAATACTTTAATATTTTGGGCACAGAACGGTTAAAAAGGCCACTATGTTTGAGATAGACAGTGCAAGACTTGTATAGTAACTGTCTAAAAGCAGAGAGGTCTTTTTCACAGTAATAATAATGCAGAACGCCATCTGTCAACTCATCCAATCCATTGCAGATTTCAAATTGGACAAACCATTCATGATTGGAGGGTTCCTGAACTACGGTCCGGTACAGCCTGGGTGTGCAGGGTTATGTTCCAGCCCAGCCCTAACAAATGATTCAGCAAGTCATAGTACAGATTGAAGACCAGTGTGGTATTCTCTCCCAAAGTTGCAAACATCCTTGAACAGCAGTTACTGAGTCCTTCCTCAATTTTTGTTTGGCTAAATGTTTAGCATCCAAAATGTATTGTTTGTCAGGATATTAACACCATAAGAGCAGTTGATTGGTTGAAACAGACAGATTTGGGCAGGCTTGGAACAAAACCCTAAGCTCATTAGGACAGAAGTTGGGTTGCTGTTGTAGAATGGCCATTGAAAAAGCAAGTTAGCATTGGTACTTTGTCAGCTACAGTAAAAACAGGCTAGCACCCATTCTAAGGGATGAGGAAGTTATTAAAAAAAAGTAAGAAAACTAAACATGTTTCCATATTCAAAAATAATGTTTCACATCCTTACGGTCAGTCATTATTTAGCGCTATGTAACAACATAAAACAGGCTGGAGTTCAATCAGATCCACCGTAGCCATTTTTTACACAGCATCTTGGTGGAATAACTATAGAGCACACGCAAACGAAGCATCTACATCTAAGGCGTCTACCTGGTATTAGGAATTTTACCTGCCTACAGCAATCTAAACATAAAAAACTGCACAAACAGCTTTGATTGATTTGCACCCACAGCCATAAAAAACGAACCATGGATCCAAGGCCCTGGGTTTGGTACATCCATACCCAGGACTCGAGCCTCTCTGCCTCTATATGTACAGGGGTTAGGGGGTCGGGACTGCAGCCATGCTGGAAAAAACAGAACTAGCAGATATTAAACTGATGAGAACAGATACTACACTTGATCTTAGCCAAAACGCAGAGGAAGAATCCCCAACTCTGTATTTTTGAGCAACAAAACCCAAGGGGGTGTGGTTTATGGCAAAAACCTTATTTCATATTGAGTCACAATTCAGTGATTTTAGTAGTAATTCATATTCCCGAAAATCATATTTAGAAAATGTTTATTGTAGTTAACTTTCAAATGTCTTTCAATTTGCTTTGCGACAGTAAACTATATTGAAATCTTTAAATAAGATAAACTACCTGTGTGAATAATTATTTTGTAAAGTAATCAAAACGGGTCCCTTGGATGGCACAGCAGTCAGTTGGTTAGTTGCATCACTGGGTGACAAGTGAATTGTCAATCAATAAGAAATCTAAGATTACCACTTTTTGCTGTGAATATTCCATGGCAAAGGGCTGTTTGTATACACGACAAAACGCACAGTGCCTAAACACAGCCCTCAGCCATAATATATTGGCCATATACCACAATCTCCCAAGATGCCTTATTGCCATAATAAACTGGTCACCAATGTAATTAGAAGAGTAAAAAAATGAAAACACTTAATTTCCTGCTCACTATTTTCTTCATTTCATGTACCACAAACAAAGTTACCTGAAAGTTGAGGCCTGTATTTGGTCTGATATACCACAGTATTCAGCCAATCAGCACTCAGTGCTCAAACTACCCGGTTTATGATCATAAAACGTGTGTACATTGTAGGTACTTCACAGTTCTATCTGCTCCGGCATGGCTATCAAATGACCGCTGACTGGAATGGTAAAATAAATATATATATAATACATATTTCTGTACACGGTGAATTAGAGGGGTAGAGAGGAGAGAATGTCATGGGGAGAAGAGGTTATGGGAAGGGGGGCACAGTGTCATTTTCGGAGGGGTGTTCTCCATATTCCTTTTTGGTTCTTGCCCGGTAGGCCACTTTCCACCACTTCCTTCTTGAAGCCTTGGTCCTCTCCTATAGGCGGCGAGGGAAGCTATTGGAACCAGGGCTACATGGTCAGTGTCGTGGTCACCGGGGGAAGAATCCAGCTCAGAGGACCCTGGATCTCTTGCTGGCCAATGACCCATGCTAACAGACAAACAAAGAAAGACCGCAAGAGGCACGTAACGTTGGTGAAAGATTGCGAGAGAATTACTAACTCCGTTCAAGAGATGGCTTTCCCCCTACCTTAGCCTGCTTGTAAAAGTGAGGTGCCAGCTCGACCAGCCAAGACGACTCCACCGCTGTGACGTCGCGCATGTAATACTTGGAGGTCTGCACGACTTCATTGAAGACAACCCTGGAGGCGAGTAGGGCATGGAGATTAGACCCACACCCCGAGGCCAACAGCGGAACTGCACAATCGCAGCTGCCTCGCGACCAAGGCCAAACTCTTACCACTTCGGAGGCTTCTCTCCAAACAACACAGAGTTGGGGTGGATGTGAAGCTCTCGGTCATCCCGGAGAGTCCTGGCGGACAGAAGAAAAAGTGACTTTGACATAGATGCGAAGCCATGTAACAGCAACGAGACAACAGTGCGGAGTCCCGCACGGGCTGCTTGTAAATCACCTGTAGGATCCTGAGTGATGGATGCGGGCGGCGTTGGCAAAGAATCCGGACACGATGCATCTCAGGATCACGTCAGGGTCACCTGAAGCAGGCAAGGAGAACGATTCTTGGTCAAACTGAAGACATCTGAACAGCTGCAGACAAAAACATCTGCCCCTGGACCGAGATGGGGGGGAGACCTGGATGACACCCACCTTCACTGGAGGTGCGTGGGACCTTAAACTTGTTCATGAGTCGGCGCAGCTGCTCCCGTACAGTCACTGCCCGTAGCAGGCCCTTGTAGTTCAGGAAGTGTTCCTGACACCACTGGGAGCTCTTCTGGTGCTATAGGAACGGGAGGGGGAAGTGGAGGGATCAGTGGCAGCAGTGGAGCTTATATGGGTTGTGATTGGTGCATAGCGACGAATCAGAGGGGCCCACAAGACGATTCTCTTACGGTTGAAAGGCAGAATAAAAGAATACGATTTTTTTGCTAGATACTATTTAGTTGACATTGAAGTGAGAAACATCTGTATTTGAGTTTTTATTCCATAATGCCTTTTTGTGATCGACCACTATGTGACCGTGGGGCTGTACCCAGTGTTGCCAGATTCAGAGGTTTCCAGATTGTTGTATGGATGAAATAGCATTCGTGCTGTTTCTATGTGGAGTCAGCAGGTTGATACGCCAGTATGTTGCCAGTGAAATATGGCAACCCTGGGTGTTATATAGGATCTTGTCATCTTCCCACTTGCTAAGGTTTTAAACTCTGGAAGATAGCCAGTTAAGTAACAAAATATAAAAATGGAATGTAGATTGCTAATCAGAGGAAAGAAAAGCAATACATTATAAAAATGAAATATAATATGTGCCCTTAAGAAACGTCTTCAGTTAAGTTGTTGAGCAGCGGAAGCATGAGACGGAGAGATCTGACATTACAATGACGGGAGCAGCTTCAAGTGCAGGGGGAATGCAGTAATGATCCAGTAGCTAGCAGCAAAATTCTACAACTGCTGGTACATTTAGTTTGAGCCTAATAAGCTTCCATTCCTCATGGTAGATAAAACTTTCATATTTTGGCAGAATTGTATTAAATATTATCTGCCTCTATGTTTTAGCTGGGAAATCACGTAGCAATAGTAAGACTTCATTGGCAGAGGGCTGGGGGGCCTCCATGGCTAAGGTTCACACCCATGGGAGAGAAAGCTACGCTCCACCACTGGGCAGCGGTAAACTAACATTTATTTGACCTTTTGGTCAAATTATTAGGTTTTAATCTCTCGGGAGAACAGGACCATTATGGTTGCATTGTATAATTAAACAGAGGGCTGGGGTCTAGTGTGGTCTAAACTGATTCACATAGCTATGGCTTTAGCATGGGCTTGTTTCCAGCCCACTACAATTTAAGCATACCTTCCCTACAAATTAAGAAAAAAACAGCACTAAATGTATCTGAGCGCCTTGCCGTTTGTTTTTTGTGGCCTGGGCCATGAAACGTTCAGGCAGTTGGCCCCTCAAAGGACCAGTTCATTACTGGCAATGGCCTTTCAGTGTGGTGCCCACCTTGATGAAGGCTTCGTACACATTCAGCATGGTCAGATGATCTCCCTCCGCCACGGCAAACTTCCTGTGCTCCCGCGCCTGTAGGAATGGGAGAGGCTGCTCAGCATACAGAAAACCGTTATGTACAAGATGTGTCCTACCCGGCCTGATTTAATGTCAATGCTGAGATCCAGCAATCCCTTTAAACCATTTTCACTATTACAAACATCTCCAGCCTTCCCAGGGAGGCGCCATAACCAAGCGATATGGGGTAGGGCTATGCGAGACCACCAGCTTGGATACTCTGATTAGATTTGCTAATAGCCGAGTCCTATAGTGCGGTTCTGTGGTGTAAGACGGTGGTTCTCAAACCTCTTCCAGGGACCCACAGACATTTCCCAAGAAGGCTGAAGTCCTGAGCCAGTTCACCTCAACAAGCTAATCAAGGGCATGATGATTAGCTGACAAGTTTATTCAGGTGTATGAGCTCTGGAATACATCTAATACCTGGAACAGTTGGGGGTCCCCAGGAGAGGTACGAGAACCACTGATCTAAGGCACTGCAAAGTGCTGCTACAGGATAGGTTCAAAATGGGTTGGTGAAAATAAAAATGCTTTTTCAGAAAAGAGTTGTCAAACAGTGTTAAATTAAAAAAACAAATACCTCTAATAAATATTTATTGAGCTGATCTTTTTTGGCATTGCCACTTTTTGCATTGGATTCAATTTGGTGTCGGGCACCATTTAGGATGGTACAAGGTGTGCTTCACTGACACAGCTACAAGCTTCTTGAAGTACAAAGACAGAATAGGATGGTTTTCAGACAGGGGATTCAACATTGATAATTCATACCCACCGCTGGTTTCTTCTGATTGGATGGCACCACAAATATGTTCTGGATCTGCATCATGGCTGCTATGGTAACAATCTCTTTGGAACAGCCAAAGTTCCCTGACTCGAGCAGCATCTTGGCAAACATGGGGCTGAGGGGGAACTCAGCCATGCGGAACCCCATGGTGTCCGTTAGGCGACCATACTGGTCCAAACCCCCCAGGGCATATAGCAGCTCCAGCGCCTGGACCATGGACTGAGCCGGCGGGGGCTGAAAAGGAGGAAACGTGTCATGTTAGTTTAACATGCTGTCTATTAAAGTGAAATCACATTTCACATTTGTCCAATCTAAATGCTCTTCTGCCACACATGAACAGGCAGCCCAATTTAGACAGTTTCATTTCACCAGTCTTTTCTTCCCATGATCTGAACAAGATCTGATGTGCACATATCTGATTTGTCATCTGTTAGTGAAGGGGGGAACAGAATTTGACAGCCTGTTCAAGGAATAAAGACATGGTTCGGTTCCTTTTAGAATGTGTCTTTCACAGTGGTCCAAACATGGGCAAGAGTTGTAGCAGATGGACTTACAGAGAGAAAGCTGAAGCGCAACACGTTGTCAATGCCCAGCGCTTTGAGCTGCAGGATGACAGGAGCCAGGTTGGTGCGCTGCATCTCAGGAACTGTCGATGCAGGTAGCTTCTCAAAATCCTCCTCTGGAACGCAGGAAGAAAAGTCCAAACTAAGGTTGTGAAGCAACCAGTAATTGACCAGATTTTTCCATCGTTTTCTAAAAAACCTCACCTAGAGCCTCCAAGATAATTAGATGTTTAAACTGAAACTGTCACACCTGAAAGAATTTGTCAACTAATCATCACAACTTGAATCAGGTATGCCAGTCCAGCCCAGGGTTAAAGGGAACAACAGTCACGTGATCATCCACCTGAAACCTCTACTACCTTGCAAACCATTGGTTTCGAAGACAATATATATGACAGCAAATTCTAGCCTTTTGCAATGGAGTGCATGACACCTGCTGATTGCGATTGGTGGTGACATGTCTGGACCCCTGCACCACTCAGCCCTTAGCTCTCTATTTGCATATTCATGTGCATCTCTTCCATTCGCACAAGTGTCCCAAAGCTGAAGGGAGTAAAAATGATCATGATCAAGGGTGTAGGGCAGTGTTTGTAATCCCTGCTCCTGGACGCCACCCTGCCCTATATGTTTTAGATCTCTCCCTGCTCTGTCACACCTGACTCATATGATCAGCTTATAATCAAGTCCTTCATGAGCTACTTCAGGTATGTTAGGGCAGGGAGAGATCAAAAACATGCAGGGCAGGGTGGTGTCCAGGATCAGGGTTGAGAAACACTGGTGAAAGGTCTAATTAGACCATCCAGTGGTCCCTTCCAGTGACATGGTAAAGATGTAGGCTCACTGAGCAAAGTGGAATCACATGTCACTGCGTTATTTTTTAACTTGCACAATTTCACACAAAAGAATGGACTGGCATGTCAATATACACATTTCTTTGTGTCTCATTCAGAGACTTGACACTTAAACAAAACACATCTTACATTAAATGTTCAGCTGTTGATAGTTTTTTTCTTGTAAAATGTTAGGAGAGAATTGTACATTTGAATTTCATGCTTGTCTTTCAATTAAAATTGGACTATGAATGAATATTGCAATATTCAAGTGTGGTTTGTGGAAGTCACCCTCAAGAGTTTGGTCAGCAACATGTGACTACGGAGGGCACTCCAAGCAAGTGGGAATGGGGGTTGAATTGGGATTTCAATTGAATGGACCGATCACATGAACGTTGTTCCCCTTTCAAACACAAGTATGGAACATATCACTCCCAACGTTCATTCCCACAACACTGCACAGCCAAACCACATCTGAACCATCTTGACGCTTCAGCAATGGCCTCGTCGATAACAGAGACCAATGCCAAAACACACACCTGTGTAAAGCCTGAAGCACTTCCCGGCTCGGTTGCGTCCAGCTCGTCCAGCCCTCTGACTGGCTGAGGCCTTGGAGATTGGCGTGACGACCAGCGACTCAATGGCGGTGCGGGGGTTGTACGCCCGCAGCTTGACGAACGCACAGTCGATCACAAACACAATGCCGTTGATGGTGATGGAAGTCTCGGCTATGTTGGTGGCCACTACCACCTTCCAATAAACCGGAGAGACAGTATTAACCCACAGCCCGCTCCAATAAATCCAATAGAAGCCATTTCAATAGGGAACAGCACATCAGGAATTGACCATAAAGCGCATGCATCATTAGCCATTACGACTCTGGCTACATAATTTGAGTTTGAGCCTGTGGCGAAAAGGGCTTTTATCACAGTGTACTCTTAGGGAAGCTTATAACATACCAGCGGTTGTTCTCTGTCGACACGGAGTGATAAAATCTATTTTAGCCTTGGGCACAAACTCCAATAGTCTCTTTATGAAGCTTTCAGTGATGGTGTGATGAAAGCCTTAAAAAACATCCTATGTGATCCTCCTAGGCAGGTTCTCTCCCCGTGAATGGTCCAGAGAACAACAAAGGTGTACAGGCTTTTGTTCCAACCCATTCAACATTCCAGGGGACCAGGGTTGATGATTGGCGCCATGGGACTGGCACGCTTGTGACTCACCTTGCGAACAGTAGGGGGCGTCCTCTCAAACACCTTCATCTGGTCCACGTATGGAAGTCCAGCGTACATGGGCAGCACCTTGAGATGTTTCTTCATGGCGTAGCGGCCCAGGGCTCTGGCCTGCTCCTGAAGCATTGAAACCACCTTCTCCACCTCCTCCTGCAGGTCACAGACACATACTAACAGTTTACAAAGACCCTTCTTAAGAGTGTCCAGGTTAAACTCAAGCTTCAAGAGGAGCACACCTGTCCGGTGAGGAAGGCCAAGACATCTCCATCATCCTCTGTCTCGTGGATCTTCAACACAGTTTCCACAGTGGCCTTCACATAGTCTGGGACTGGGCTGGGCGACAGGGAGAGAAACACAAGAAACGGTCAAATCTATGGACAGAGAAACAGGGGGTATTAAACTCTAGTGCTAGTGGGTAGAACCACTTGTTCAGCTTAATTACACTTAAATTGTAAACGACCATTGGAAGGAGATGTTAAAATCCTAGGACCGGAGAGGCTCAACTGTCTGTCCTGAGCATGACAAATCCTGACACCAATTAAATAAATATCTGGGGTTTTGGAATATTTAGAAACAGATCCCTTTTCACAGTTGTATACACGCATCATTGCGATTCATAATAAAACATATTTAATGCAAGTGTTGGAGGCAGAACAGAAAGCACAGAATTCCGTGGGAATACCTGACGGTGTAAAAGACGTCAACTGGGAAGGTGCGTCCCTCCACTGTCAGAATTCCACACGTATCCTGGTTGGGATCTCCCGACTCATTTAGGTTGAAGAACTCCTGGAATTTCTGCAGCCAATGGGATGACAAAACAGTTGGATTGTTACCAAGATGGCGTTTATATTCCACCTGCAACACTAGGTTTGGATGGTACAGGTGTGACCACAACAAATGAGACACCTGGCCTATTTTAGCCAACTTTATTTCCAAAAACATTAGACTTTTTATTTCCCTAAAGCCAGACATAGCAGAGCGCTGATCTGCAGAGGGGAAAGGATCAGAGCAGCATTGTCCTATAATGAAAAAACATTGCTGAATTGGAAAACATCAAATCACTTCTTCACAAAAGAAATTACAAAAATGCCACGCGACACTTCGACTGGTTTTCGTGACTGTGAGCTGACTGTGTCTTTTCTCCGCCCGTGCCGCCTTTGTTGTGCGTTTATGATGTCATTGAACTGCGGACTCGAAGGGCATCAGCTAATCTCTCTTTTTTATTTTATTTTGTTTCTCGATAACAAACATATCGGTCAATCTTAATAAAACTCATTTTCACCTTCGCATCCAGTGTGGCAGATGCAACAATCAAGCGAAGATCTCTGCGCTTCTTTTGAATCTGGGGCAGGAAGAAATCACCAGAGAGAGAAGGGTCATTTCATCAATCTCATTCAATGATTTCAGGTAGTGTAATGCATAAACTAACCCTAATATCCACAGCATTCCTCTAGAGGAAGGAGGCCACTGCGGAGTTCGGCCTAGTAAGAACCTGAATGGTGCAGTTCTGTTCAAATCTATTACAGTGGTGTAGATATCGAGCCTTAAGAAAAAGATGAGTACTGAAGCTACCTTCTTTAGCAGACCGATGGCTATGTCAGTGTAGAGGGTTCTCTCGTGGGCCTCGTCAAGCATTAAGACACTGGAACGAAAAGATAGACCCCTAACGGTTACAACAGGGCAAAGACAGGCACTGAGCCCAATAACATCAAGTTAGTGTTGCCGAGCCGAAATACAGCTCAATTTCTTAATATGGTTAGCTACTCACCTGTACTTCTTCAGTAGAGGATCAGCCATCATCTCTCTCACCAGCATTCCATCTGTCAGAAACTGAAAAGAAATATCTAATGTATATATGTATATATAAAATAGAGATTCACACAAATAAAAACAAATATGTTCATTGTGGACTGTACCACTATGTGGTACCTTAATGCGGGTGGCATGGGGGTCAGAGCAGTCATCAAAGCGGATGGTATATCCAACTTCATGCCCCAACAGTGCTCCACGCTCTTCAGCCAAACGATTGGCTACCTGAAAGGAAATGGGACAGGGGCGCAACCTTTAAATAATTTTGCAGATGGTCTTCTGCATAGCAACAGTAGTGATGTGTGTACTCATTTTCATTTATTTTTTTTTATACTTGGCTAATGTGGGAATCGAACCCACAACACTGTGGTTGTAAGAACCATGCTCTACCAACTGTGCTGCATCTCCATTAGGCAGCAATGTAGGCAGTTTTTCGATTTGTTACATGTAAACAAATAGGTTGCTTTAAGTGTATTTAAATGTGGCAATTACTTAAAACTGTGATGGGAACTGTTTAAAATTCAGACCAGCTTAGCGTTCCTGAGAGAAGAGTCAGTGGGTTGTGCTAAGGTTCAACAGAGCCTGAGGTGGTGTGTGAGATAGGAGTACTTACTGAGATAGCAGCCACTCGACGAGGCTGTGTCACACCAATCACCTTCCCCTCAGCTGCCCAGCCAGCCTCCAGCAAATACTGAGGGGGGTGAAGAAAGGCAGTTAGGGGGAGGAGGGATATGCAAAAGAGCAAATGAGAAAACTAACCAGAGGAGTTGGATAAGTCCAAGGGAAAGTGGCAGAGAGAGGCATCGATATACAGTCAAGGACAGCACACTCGGCAGAAATCAAGTCCCACTTGATTTGCTCTGAAGTCTGCCTGCATGGTAGATGCTGCTAAGCAGAAAGCAAGGTCACTCAGAGAGAGAAGGGTATCAGACTACTGCTGCAGTATCCTCCTTGGAAGCTGGTCTACAAGCGCTGCCTATCTTGGCTTGTACTGGGGTGTTGTTAATATTGTCCACCAACCGAAAAAGGGTTTCCCTCCCCAACTTCCATTTCATTCAGACCTATTTCACAAGAATGATTCAAATCATTCACTCTATCATTTGAATTCAGTGTGAATCACTTCCCGTTCACTGTGCTGCTTGCATGTATGTGTTATTTATTTTTCCCATCGAGTTTGCTTTTGGGTTTGAGTGGGGTATCCGTATACTCACTTTTGGCAAGTGCTGCTGTAAAAAGAACTTGGTGTTTATATAAGGTTAGAACGTGCTTGAAGTGAACTATTTGTCAGTATCTTTTTTTCTCATTTACATCGCAATCATTTTCCAGAACGCTGTATGGTGCCGCTACTAATACTATCAACATCTAACAAAATGCCAACGGAGAAGCTTATCCAAACCTGGGGGATCTGTGTGGTCTTCCCGCATCCTGTCTCTCCTACGATGATAACTGTCTGGTAATTCTCCACCAAGTAGAGGATGTTGTTTCTGTGCTGAAATCACAAAATGGCAGACAACAATTAAACATGAATCCCATGATGCAGAAACAATAAGAGTTAAATAGGCTATATCAGGATCTATTTATCAGTAAGAACTACAACGTTGGCCTAGTAACACGTGCACATTACAGTAAATACTAGAACAAATAAGGTGGAGAAAGGTGAAGCTGCAACATGATGGGTACATGTCCCTTATGATGGGGCTGAGACAAAAGGCGGGGTTCAGCAACCTTGAAAACAGGAAGTTTCTGTCTTTGCTTCTCTATGGACAGCGCAGTGTAAGGGTTGAAAATTATGGGGGAGACAGTCGTTTCGGTCGTGACCTCCCGCTCCTCCGATATACCGGGGGCCTCCGAACCTGAGACAAAGACGATACTGGGTATGATCTGAATATTCGTAACCAACCCGCACAAACGTTATAAAACAAATAGCTACACACTGATAGCGTTACCTACCACCACACAGTTTGTTTCTCTGAAGAGTGTAATGCTGCTGACGGGGTTTAACTTGTTTCGTTTAGCTATTTGATCTAACTGGTTAGCTTCGTTAACTCGTTAACGTCTGTTTTGGCAGCAGTCTAATCGATAAATACACGTGTTACATGCAAAAGACAGCAAAATCTTGTTTATTACACAACAACCGAGTTTGCTATCACCGTATGCAAAGAGAATGTCTTAACTAGCGAATTGCCCTCTGCGCCCTAGTCACAACTTATTTAACCATCCATTTAGTTTGTCATATTGGACAGCTTGAATACGCTAGCAAACCTTTACAGTGCTTGCTACGTAGGGGCAACAGTACACATTACTGTACTAGTTTACTGTAGCTAGCTAGAATCTATCGACCACAGCACAGCAGCAGTACAAGATTTGCGAACATAACCACGCATGCGGGAAACCCATTGGACATACCAAACAAATTAATTACATGCTAAAACGCATATGCATAGTCATTCTTAATTGTTTTGACAACATGTATGTTATTATTGCCTCAAAATTGCGCTTACCCGGTTTCCAAAATTTCATCGTGGAGAGGGGGGCCGCCATCTTAGGTTTTACGTCACAGATTTGTTTCTAGCCTTAAAATCTTTGAAAACCATAAGCCGCGGTGTTTGGAGTATGACGTCATTTACTTTGGGATTCCTTTAGTGATTCTTTTTTTCACCACAGTAAGGCGCTACAATTACCAGGTTAACAGAATGGCTCTAAATATACAGTGGACACGGTCACATGCACTGTTATGTTGCACCTACTCAACATTGCTACTGTCGATGTCATGTTCTGTAATTACATTATGCCGTCTTTATAACTTTTTGGTTGTAAACATCTACACAAACATCTACACTTCCCATCTCACTTCCCTCCCCAACCACATCAGTCAGGCAAACACCACGCCATCCTTCTAACACGTGTTCAGCAGTTAATCTCATGATTCCCTAGTTCTTAACCACCTACTTGTCGTTTATTTTACCTTTTATTTGTACTCAGTATTGAGTACCTAGAAAAGCACTATACGAGTTTCAATTATTAATACATTTAAATATGTCACTGCTGTCAATCAATGTCACAAAGAACATGTCCTCACAAAAGGCTAAACAAAGCCCATGTTTAATGTGATTCCCAAAACATTCCTATCTGAAAATACAATCCTGTGAAAAGCTAACTATGTACCTGGTACAGCAGGTAGGGGTCTTGACAGCCAGCTTGCAGAAACAATGTATTCATTATTTAATGCACAACTATAAAATATTCTGACATATGCTACATCAAACAAGATATTACACAGAAGTACAAATTGATCAGTTTAATACAAGGTGGATTGTGATAAAATGGAGCATTTACATAAATTAATCTCGGAACATTAGGTAAGACTTTTTGATCTGAAAACTATGAGAAACAGAAATAATTTCATTTAAAACCCCAATCAGCCTGCTAGACAATGACATTTCTGAAGGAAAGAAAAAAATAAAACAATAACAAATGATGGCAGTGCACAGCGCAGTTTTAGCTTAAAAGTTGGACATACGACCCTCCAATCCAACACTTCAGAAATGTATTTTTCCTTCCACCTCTCCAAGAAGACAGCACCGATCTATCTTGAGTGGGTAGGTGGAAGCAATATGGCCAAGTACATGATTTCACCAACGCATTTGTGAGGTCAGTGAACTGTGGGGAATATACAGATGGATGGATGGATGCAAGGGTTGCGATGCAAGAGCCTAAAAAAGACCCCGTCTTCTAGTCTCTAGTTTATCTGCATTGATATGAAAAAAACTAGACAGGTGACAGCTAGTTTCAGAGTGACACCGCCCACATCCACCACATTTCCTCATCAGTCCTTAGTTTACAGGACGGACAGCACAGACCAAGGAATGGAGACAAGGAGAGGAAGCCATGTTAGAACTATTGACAGGAACCCACAAAATATTCAAACAGCCTTAACATGATGTTCTTACAAGATCATTTAAAAAAAGGATGGTTCCCGTAATGCGCTGCATATCGAAGGGTCCTAAATGTGGGTGATAACACACCAGAAACTGTGGAGTTTGTTCACTCTTCATTTCCTGAAATTCATTCTTTTACTTCAACTGAAATGTTCGTATTTGTCTCCAATACATCGGATTTTCTTCAGGATTTCAGTCATAATGTAGTGCTGTGTAAAATATTATCCACACCACCTAGAAGAAAATAGAGACAGGTTAGACATGGACAGAGGACATTTGTACCTGGTTTCCTTGGCAAAAGCATGAAGTTTGCAATGGCAGTTTGAAAATGTATGCACTCACTACAAGTCCATCCGGATAACAGTGTTTTATACATTTTTAG
>JACXGJ010000144.1:58477-107627 GCA_016801105.1 Esox niger
GGATGTGTGCAGATATGTACAAACTTCTTGTGAAAACAACATGATTGCAAACAGTTTAACTGCAGGCCTACATTCCATTCAGATTGCCTTGCAGTGTTAAACTCACCAGTAGGTGGTGATTATATCCTGAAACAAATCCTAGTTTACCTATTGAAAAGCTGTGACTATGGTTACCAATCGATGGCATTTGAGAAAAAAAATGGCTAACCCCTGTCCCTAGAAAGAAGTGCTTGCTTTAAGGCATTGTCTAACCATTTACATTTTTATACATTTTACTGCTGCTGCTGCTGTCCCAGTTATGTTTCAGTTAAACAATTTCACAATGACAGTGCCTTGCAAAGTATTCAAACCCCTGACCAATTCTCTAATTTTATTGACTTGAAAATGGTACATTGGCCAGGCTATGAATCTGAAGGGCGCTAAAGAGCATTCTACTAAAGTAGGATAAATTATTATAAATGCTGATTAGAAAAAAAGGTACAAAATAATACCAATATTTAGTTATCCCGGTAAGCAGTTTATCAATAATCAAGATGTGGAAGCTTCATCGCACCATCCAGGCACTTCCAAGAAAAGACTGTCCCTAAACATTGAACCACACTGTGCTTAATGACAGTCAATGGTTGTTGTTTTTCATCAGAAGGAGAGATCTTTTGTTACTATGAGCAGGTGCTTGATCATGCCAGACATTAACTCATTAACCTAATATATATATATATATATATATATATTTTAAATCACCTGAAGATGAATCAACCATTTTGATTAGCTGATGCACATTGAGCCAGAGAAACAGCTTAAAGTTGAAGAGTTTGTAATGATTGTAGGTATGGCCTCAATTTTTCTCCCCTTCAAATCACACAGGCATACCAAGTTCCAACAAAAACAAAGGATATTTATATCTGGCTGTGCAGGTTCTTTTCACCAACCGTAATATTGCCATCACTTCCATAAAGGATGAACATATGGTCATACCAGGAATAATGCAAATGACGTCATGAAGCCTTCTTTGGTGAGCTCCCATGTGCCTCCATACTCCTCCTCATCCACCTGCTGAAAGCTGCTGAAGTACACGTACAGGACCCCTGCGTTGATGACACAGAATCTAGAGAACCAGGCAAAGGTGTTAGAGTAATTATTGTTATTAAAGTTGAGGCACAGTTTTAGTTGTTCATTTCATATGGGACGTAATGCTAGAACATAACTAAAAATGCAGAAACCAGACTACAGGAAGTAGTGTCTTTAAACAAACATTTTGTTAAGAAGAAAGTATCATTGTCATGCTGGAAAGACCAAGAGCGTCCCATTCACAGCTTTTGTGCAGAAAAATGCTAATTGTCTGCCAGGTTTTTCTGACAACATGCTGCATTCATCTGGCCATCGATCTTCACAAGATTCCCTGTGACTTTAGAGCTCACACAACCCCAAAACATAAATGAGCCACCAGCATGCTTCACAGTGGAGATGGTAGTCGGTTCACTATTGGCCTTGTTGACCCCTTTCCAAATATAGTGCTTATGGCTGTGACCATAAAGCTCTATTTTTGTCTTGTCACTACAAATAACAGTGTGCCAAAAGCTGTGAGGCATGTCAAGGAGTTGTTGGGCATATTGTAGCCAGGCTATTTTGTGGCATTGGTGCAGTAACGGCTTCACTCTGTCAACTTGACCATGCAGCTCATTTTTGTTCAAGTATCATCGTATTGCGTTCCTTAAAAAAAACACACCATCTTTTTCCAGAGCAGACTGTATTTCTCCTTAGGTTAACTGTGGGTTTTTCTTTGTATCCTGAACAATTCTTCTGGCAGTTTTGGCTGAAATCTTTCTTTGTCTACCTGACCTTGGCTTGGTATCAAGACATCCCAGAACTTAATAAGTAACTGAACAGTACTGACTGGTTTTTGCAAGGCTTTGGATATCTTTTCGTATCCTTTTCCATCTTTATGAAGTTCCATTACCTTGTTAAATTCACCTTTAATTGCTATTTTTCACCTGTGTGTTTCACCTTGTGTGACTGTAATAAGGCCAAACATTCAAGAGTATGTAAACTTTTGATTAGGGCAATTTGGGTGATTTCTGTTATCATTATGATTTAAAAAACAACTATGTGATGAGAAATGGCTTCATATGATCACTATCCTTAAATAAGACAATTTTTTTGTATGATCCGTCATATTTTCAAAAAAAAAAATCACTATTTCTGCCAGGGTATGCAAACTTATGAGCACAACTGTAAGTGAATGTGTTGAACTATGACTCCATCTTGGTCCCACAGTGAGTGTGATAAAAAGGGTGCAGGAATCTCAGTGATGGACACTTACATGGCTATTCCTAGAAACCCTTTCAATGGTGCAACGCCCCAGATCACTCCAAGGATGATGGCGATGATCTGCCGAATCCAGTAGATCACATCTAAAAACTCATCCTGCAGTGGACAAAGAAAATAATAAAAATTCAGGGGTTGTTTCAAACAGGTGTCTGCAATTTCATACAATATAATATTATTGTTCATATGTTATTGTGACTAACATAAAAAAATATTCTGCTCATTTTCTGTAAGGCATCACACATCCGACCTGTAGTTAAGACAAAGTACATGGTCAAGCTTCACAGCCCCTAGATGAACAGCACATTGTGGGGTTATGGGTAGGAGAATGTCTTCAGTATTTGAACAGAGCAGCCCTCCAGTTGCCAGATCAATTGCCCTCTTTAAGCAGTACTCTCCCCAGCAATTGAACTGGGTGGCTTGCCCAATGGGTTACCTGCCTACTAATTACTATTCAGTACACTGGTATTGTATATACAACCACTGCATAATGTAGTGTATACACGTGTGTGCTAGTGTAAAAACTAAAGAGTGTGTTGTTTACAGTAAACACTAGTTATTTGATAGGTATGCATAAGATGTGACGGCTGCTGTGAAAACATTTATGTTGATAACTGAAAAAAGTTGGTAACTGAGGTGGGTTCTGACGGATTAGGCATGAAGTATTAGAGTTAATCTTCACTGTGATTAATGCCGCAACACAACCCCGATCTTGACAATGCGTAACTGACGTCAGGTACTGTCGACATCACTTGTAGAAAAAACTAAAACATTATAGTGCCAACAATCGTAAGCCCGTGGGACATATCCAGGGCAATAAGACCCCCCGCCTAAACAGATGTCCCTAACGTCAGTCGTTACCCGATCCAGCAGACAACCAGCAATCGGCTAGCTGCGTTTTCATGCTAACTAGCAGTCTGGCTAATCAAGTGGGAAGTCCAGTAAGAAATTGCAACACATATACATTTTACTTACTTTCAAATATACATTAACAACAACCATATAACCAAACAAACCTTATCTTCCCATACAGCGGTGCTGTTAAAGACTTTGCTCCATGTGGACTGCTTTACACCCCCATTGGCGAGATTAACTTCTTCTTTCCTCTTCGAACCGTTCGTCATTCTTTGCTGCCTCTCACCACAGCGTTCTACAGACGTAAAAGAAACCGCGCGTGCCATAAATTTTAGGATTATATAATACGGTTCCTGGCGTCTTTTTCAATGGATTACTCTTGCCAAGTTCTTAGAAATGGTTAGGTACACCCACACTACAACTGCCTGACAGACTGATGTCGCGGATAAGACGTTAAGGTTCGAGCAGGCGCAGCAAGTAGTTGCCCAGACTTGACCCTCACTGTAACAGCCAATAAGATAATGCGACGTTCACGCGCCAGACAAGTTTCACATTACAAAAATAAATACCGCGACATCTAGAGGTGGAGTCTTGCTATTTCCTCTCTCATGTTTTCTGGGTCGTACGGCTGTTATCAGTGGTCTGGTCTTTCGGAGCTGTGTTCGCATCATGTTTTCAGTGGCACTTATAATGACGTGACTTTCTTCAATGCGAATGCCTTGCGAATTGATGTTGGACAAAGGCTCAATTTCAAACAAATCAATACTACCAGCACCAGTTTAGAAATAGAAGAGACTAAATGTTAATATAGGGAGTAATGTGACTGAATTTGTGTCAAACATTAGTTATTTGAGGGACTTCAGTGGGTAGGTCAGTGTGTAGGCCAATGTGTTACTCTATTGAACACTAGATTGACCTTAGCTCAGACATTAACAGAGTTTTGGATTACAATGGCAGTCACCAACCTGTTAATCAATGTACCTATGGACACTTGTTAGTTCACTATCAGTGACGTCCTGATGGTCTAGGAAAGTGCTACTGCTTCATCATCAGAGTAAACCACCTCTACAACACTGAACTATAATGTACCACCTGTGTAATATGGTCAAGACCAGAAAAGAGAACAAGGCAGATGGAAAATGTCATATTCTCTAAGGCTGATTGATGGTGAGGATAACAGATGTTTTAGTGTAAGACTTTAAGACATCATTACAATAACAACATGATTGAATGTTCTTAATTAGCTCCCCAGAGAATCAGAGCTGTGTGGTTTTCAAATACAGAAACTTGGTAGAGTATGCCTAGGGCCTAAAACGTCTTAATAAAACTGTCAGACATTAAAGACTATTTCCATCATCATCATCTGGACCCATAGAGTGCTACAGATACAGTGCAGCAGATTTGTTGGCCTATCTACAACAATGAGAAGGATTTGTACATGATTTCACATGCATATAAAACTATTGTCTTATCACCAAGCTGCGGTGGCGTGAAGCTGTTTCACAATCACAGCTCATGTCAATAAAACAAAATTAACCATAGCAGGCATAACACCAGAAAACCCAACATGAATATGCCTGACTCAACATATTTGGGAACACGTAATGGAAGTGGAGTTAATTATCATCAGGTTTGTGGGTCTAGTTTTGACTCGTTTTAATTTTGAATTACCAGATTGTTTTTAAATGAACTTGCCCGATCAGTGAAGGAATAAGTTCACTTCATCATTGTGAAATTGCCCTGAGCTCACGTCGATCTGAGGTCTCGGACGGTAATGACGTTTTGTACCACGTGCCTGTCTCTACCCTGGCTACGTGCGTCGTATTTTCCTCTGTACGCTCCCGGAGCTGTGAGAGACACATTCGAAATAAACATGAGCGACGGTGGCCATTGTGGCCACTAGCTGAAGTGGCCAGTATCACGTTTATTAACAGTCGAGGAAGAGAGGGAGAAAGGGGTACCACCCCTACCTAGTTGGCATCAACAAAGCCCTAAATCTCATATTATTTATTTATTTAGTTGTATGGTTAGATTTATTGTTTACTTTTTCACAATCTAAACTCCACCGGGACCAAGTAAGGTGAGTGAGGTCTTTCTGAATGTATTCTTGAAAACGAGTTTTTACCTTTTGAAAGTTCTGCGTGCGTTGCTACCTTTGCGGTGTTGGCCAGCTACATGTCGCTTGCATAAAATGGCGACAGCAAGTGGGGAGCGAGTAGTTTTGGGGGGCTTGTCTTTTCCCCCTTCTGAGTTGGTTACAATATTACAAAGATGTATGTAGCCTATTAACTTATCACACACTCCGCCAAGCATGAAACTTGAGAGGAAGAACAACACGCGGCAGTTTGGTTACAATGTATCATTTCGGAATTTTTCCATAATAGTCTCGTTGACGGGATGTGACTCACATGTTTTCTCCTTAAAATCTCACTTTCTATTATAACTAGTAACAGTTTTTCCCAATTAACTAATATGTAGTTCACATAACTTGTTTTTATTTATTGTTCGGGCGTAATGGTTGGTGTATGCATTTTTATTTGACTCACTCCATCATATCGCATTCTTATTCTGTCTTGTTTTAAGTAAGATTTGAAATACTATCAAAGGTTAATACATTAGACATAATTAAACCTTTTGACAGTTTTGTAGGCCATTACAAGCAGGGGCTTAAATTATCATAACGATCGGTAATAATTGGATCATAAAAAGCTTATTTTTATGTTTGTTGTGACAGAAATTGACAGATTTTGTTGGTATATCATACATACTATATTGTATATGTGAAGAGTAGAATATCGACGACGAAATATAGCTAATCGCTTTCACTATTTTGCCTGTACATATCGTCTCAATTTACACAACGTGTGACTGATAGCCTATATGAATGTATGCAAGCAGCGGTAGTTGTCTAGGTTACTCCCACCACATGTCAACATTGCCATGCTCTCTGTGCGAGACTTGAGATTAGTTCAAAGCTGTTCCCCAAAGGCTAATTTGTGTCTGATGTCCACGTGATCAACCCGCCATAAATCCCTGACTTTAATCCATCTATCTATTCATCAAACGTGTCACAGTTATCAGCCCTGATGTAAGCCAATTGCTTTACCATTGTTGCAGTGACTAAGAAGATGTCATTTGTGGGTGTGTGTGAGTGGTGTCTGTTCATGTCTCATAGTAAGTTATTTCAGATTTGATTCTGATTAGCTATCAGATTTATTAATTTGGTGTAATTTATTTAGATATAAAATATAGCTTGAGGTCCTGATGAGCTTTCTTTCTGACCTCACACATGCACAAAATCTCTGGCCTGTTCTATGGCACGAACTTTGTATTGTATAGACAACGATACAAAATAGTTTCGATGAGAAACAATCCTAACAACTGTGGCTCGATCTCTGAGTTGAAATGTTGTCAAATGGCTCCATTGGTATTGTTGTTGTCTTGTGATTGGGCCTAAACGCTAAATAATTTAGCTCAATTACAAATTGGAACTAACTGTTATGTACATTAGCAAATGATTCCTCTGTAATTCATGAATAGTGATGGTATTGACATAATACATGGCTGACATGCTCTGTGTTTATTTAAACACCATCTTAGATGTTTCTTGTCCATCCTCATTTTTTGACTGTTTTCTGTTGTTCAACCCTTAATCTCCACAAAATTCCCCACAAAGGCAGTCTCCTGTAAGTCCCCTTCTTCAAGAGGAAAGGATTTGAAGAGAGAGGAGAGGAAGAGAGAGATTGAGATTGTGTGTGTGTCCCGGTGTCCGGAGCCAGCAGGTTCGGGTCAGCGTTAGCAGGCTGAACCGTAGTGCTGCTTTCTTGGCTTCCTGTCTGGTTAACAGCCTGTGATGTCAGCCATTTTAGGTTGGACAGCACAGCGCATGGTGGTGCTCCGCCATGTTTTCTCTCCCTCCCCTCCTGACAGCCCGGCTTTAACGCCTGCACTGCCAGTGGCCACAGCAATGCAGGCTTCTTTCGCAAGCCTCTTGAAGCCGCTTGCTCTCACGGGCCCAACAGCAACCCGACTGGGGATTCGACGGCATGTAGCCGAAATGACAATATCAAGACACTGTCATTAGGGTTTTGGTTTGTGTTGCCAAAAAAACGAAGATGCAGCCAAAAAGAGGAGAAACCTCAGAGACAAACATACGCAGGCCCGATCTGTGGTGCCAGAGGAGGTGGCATTGATGGAAGGACAGATTACTAACTCAACTCCTGGTGTAGAGGAGAAAGAGTGGAAAGAGATGACTGAGGGAGTAGTATGGTTGCGAGCGGGGAGAGTAGGATTACTTGGGCAGAGGGAATCAGGGTGACGACGCAGGCTCCCATTCTGTTGCGCTCTCTTTCTCTCTCTCTCTCTCTCTCTGTCAGTAATGGCGACCAGTGACCCAGGCGCCTGTCTTTACAGAGAGGGTGTGTAAGCTGGAAAGGACGCCATTTGCCCCCTGGGCCAATAGCGTGATCTGGCGTGGGCGACCACACCTAGGAGACATGAACACCGCGCGAGCGAGGCCCTGAAATAGGAGCAGGGCAGGGACTCTCCACTTCAGTCACCGCTGTGTGTGTGTGTTAAAAAAAAAAGCCCACAAGAGCCAGGAGCTGGATGGTGCATGAGGTGTGTGTGTTTCGCAAGCTTGTGGGTGGATGCCCAAACGAGTTTGTGTGCGCATGGGGAACGGGAGTTGGGGGGGGGGGGTTGCCATGGGGACAGTAACACACCAGTGGTGCTACCAACCTGTCTCCCTGGGCCGAACTTGTTCTGGGGGGGGTGAAGAGAAAGGGGAGGAGGGTTGACGGAGAGGAAGGTGGGGGAGGGGTAAGCAAACACGGCATAGTGGAGGCCAGAGACACACACACACGCACGCGCGCAAACGTGCGCAGAAGACAGATGGATGCACTCACTGAGAGAGACAGGACACTGAGATAAGGGTTCCGGATTCCAGTAGTTAGGGGCTGCTGGAATACAACCGGGGCTGGCGTAGGTTCGTAGGCCGGTACGCTCGCCGATTATTCAAACGAGATTCACCCCCCAGTTTACACGCCCAACACCCATTCCATATAATTGCATGTCAACATCGTGTAGATTTAGTGTATTCTGGCCCTGTAAAGTTGTCTGCCATCAACAGTACTGTTACACCAGGTGACATTCTGAGTGTGTGTTAATGCCCTTGGCGACTGAAGGCGACTGCGGCGCTTTGGACTCTCCAATGAGCCAGGACCAAAATTGCCCTAAAAAAAGTGTGTCGAAGCAAAAGCCCGGCTGTGACCCCGGCTGTGACCCCTCCCTCGCCGATGGGTGTCTCAGAGGAAGTTGGGATATGCAAACGAAACAAAAATCTATTTAACCCAACATGCTCTTACAGCACTTGTCTGTGCCGAACAAATGTAAGCCCGTTTTTTTTTTGGTCTCGTTGTGATGGTTGTGTGTGTGTGTGTGTGACTGTGATTATTTGAGCGTCTGGACAACAGCATTCTGTCTGTGTGGGTCACAGGGAGTGGTGTCTTTTGTGGCGTAGGAAAATGGCTGCCCCGCTGCTTTGGTAAACAAGAGTCGCTCACACAGGCATGCATGCAGGCACACACACACAAAATCATGCCTCACACCCACTCCATCTTGCTCAGACAGAAGCATGCTGACGCGAGCGCCCACGCACGCAGGCCCCCACACTGACACACATGGCAGAGCTTCATGGTCAGTCTCACTGTGCTCATGGGGGGGAGAAACATTCTGAGCCATATTTGAGTTTTCAGCGATTTCCCCGTGTTAACTCAACAGGCCCCGTTTGAGACCTGATTCACTGAAGATGGGCAGAAGTTGAACCAGAGTTACATTAATAAGTATACCTGTGCGTTGTTTTGTATTTTTTTCCCTGTGACACTGTCGCTTTGTTGAGGTGACTGTGGAAAGATGACCGTCTCTGAAGTAATCTGATGTAAAGGCTTCTCAACGCCAGAATCTCTGGTGAAGAAGCTTTCTTCTGGGCCATGTGGCGCATGTTTGAACGGTCAGAAGTGAACTTAATGGTGGTTTTTAAGGTGTTCGTTCGGGGCGGGATGGGGGGGGGGGTTGCATGTTTACTCTTTCAACTGCTTTTATGTAGCCAGTCAGAGCGGGCTGGCATGTGGTGCTCAAACACACACGTGCCCACTAACACGCATGCACCCCCACACACACGCACGCACGGAAACGCATGCGCAGACATACGAACACTGCAGCCCTGCTCTCAGGTTGTGTCCACTAGCCGAAGAGCTCACGGCGGAACATTCCAGTCTGGCAGTGAGTAGGAAGGGGGAGGAGGAAAAACGACTCAGTGTGATTGTAGTGCGAAGAGAGGAAGAAAAAGAGTGGGGGTTGTGTGTGTGTGTGTGTGTGTGTGTGTGTGTGTGTGTGTGTGTGTGTGTGTGTGTGTGTTCAGGGGGGGGGGTATGGAGGAGTGGTATCGGGGCAGAAAATTCCTCTCCGAAACACCTCGCTGCTTCCTCTGAGAGCGTTAACACCCCTCCCTCCCGTTTTCTCTCTCTCTCGCTTCTCCACTCTCACCCCCAATTGTCCTGCCCATCCCCCACTAACCTTGCCCTCTGTCACCCCCCCTCCCTGTTCTTTTTCTCCTCCTCAAGCCCACGTGATGGATGGCAGGGCCCTGCCCACCCATAAGCCTTTGTGTTGGTCATGTGACCCGGCCGCCTTGGCAGAGCTGTGCCGCCTGATGCAGAACTGAATGGCAAGACCAGGGGGGAGTTAGGCGGGGGGAGCTCAAATGGAGGGCAGTTATTCACTCTGTAGGCAGTGTGTGGGGGGGGGGGGGGGGGGTAATCGTGTTCCCTTCACAGTGGCAAAGGGCCTTCTCTGCCTGCTATCCACTCTCGGAGCAGACGCACGCTGTGGAAACAGTGCAAGTTTGGTGGCGGATGGATGAGGGTTTTCGATCGGATCAGTGTTTTGACTTTTGAGCGCCGCCAAGTGCAGGTCTGCGCGGTTACTAAGGTGTCCAATCAGTCACGGTAAGGGATGCGACATCATCGGCTTGCGATGTACATAGAAGGCCCATTGTAGAAACAGAAGACGAACCCTTGCGGTTTTCAGAGTGGCATTCGCAATATTGTCTCCAGGGATTGTGCAACGTCAACACAAGCCTCTCTTTATCACACAGGACTCGAGCTGTTGAAGATGACCATACAGGCGATTTGATTGGTTGGTGTGGTGAAATATCAGCCCTGTAACTCAATTCTAAACAATTAGTCTACATGCCTTTCTGGCGCATTCGCCAACTCAGGTTCATTTACATTAAACTGAGGCCACATGGAAAGCCTACTGTACCTTTAGAGCGTTGAAACTCATTTGGCCTTAGCTCAAAGATTCCCTTTAAAGTGCCCTTGAGCAAGGCACTGTAATTGGATAACATCAGTGTTGGCCAGGACATCTTCATTTGTGGTTCACCTCCAGCCTTGAGGAAACTGCTGGGGGGGTTGAGGTTGGATTAGAGGGTAAATTTGCACCGACCGACAGGGGACAGAGACAAAGGTGTTTGTGTGTGCATGTGTACAAGTGTGTTTATGACTGTTGGAATAGACAAAGTCATCGCTCAGAGTCCATTCCTTTTGGGATACTCGATGGCACATCAGCAACCAGGCTTGTTTAAGATGGCACTGCATACACACACAGCAGGCACTGCTTGAACTTGTCCAGGAAGTGAAATTGCACGCTGCCCACTTTCATTGGCTATCTCAAATTGAAGGTTAGTGCTGCCTTTACCTCAGTGGCTTCGTTTAGTGGTTGTGACAGGTAATTTCTGTGCCTTTAGGAGTAATAGCCCTAGAGCTGTCCTCCTGTACTGCACCGGTGCATCTTGGGAGCAAACGAGCAAGAGGGAGAGGAGAATGAAAGGAGCGCGGGGGAGGAGTTTCTTGCCTCACAGGAAGCTATGCCATTTTGTTTTGGGGTTGTCGGGAGGGTACTAGGGACGTAGACCTTTGTATAGTTTGAAGATAGTGTGTGGGTGTCTGCACGCCTAATGTGAATGCCGCTAATCCCAAAAGGAAGGGTTCCAAAAGCTATGGACCTTTCATGCTTGTTACAAGTTAGAATGAGTCATTCCCTTTAGTGCTGCGAATTGTTTGGCCAGCCTAGAAGTGGGGAACTGTGTGTGTTTATTTCTTTTTCTTCTGCGAAACTTGACGGCCGGAACGAGGAAGGGGAGCCTGGGGGGTGCTCTCTAAAAACCTACTTTACAGATCAGTGAGAGACTGTGAGGGGAGTGGAGAGAATGAGGTTCAATATACTGGCCTATAGCCCCCATAAAAACAGATTGCCTCAAATTACTTTGATTGCAAGATGAGTTTTAAAAGGTACAGACTGAATTTATTACCTAGAAAACCATCAAATGTTAAAATGAAGGTTTCATATTTCTGTTTACGGTACACTGTCAGTCATTTTCCCACAATTCATAAGATCAGCTCCTAACCATTTACTTCATATCACTGCATTTGTCATCATGATTTGGCCTGGAGGAATTTCTTTGCAGGGCTTTGCTGACACTGCTGTTTATAGAGCTACTGCGCTCACCCACCCTAATTATTTGGCCTAATATTTTTAAATAAACATAAGTGTTTAACTTGTTTGTGTTCTCTTTATCTTAATTGCAGGTTCCCTGGCACGCTCTACATCCCGCAAAAGAGATAAGCGTTCACACACACGCAGACAGACGTGAACGAGGACATAGAACGGTCATGTTCCACCTCGCTTCTTTCCCCAGGGCCGGTCCATAATCAGGACCCTAACCACAATTGAACCCCAACCCGACCACAATTCTCCTCGGTCGCTACCGCAACCCCACCCCTACCTCCTTTACACCAACCATGGCCAGCAAAAGGAAGTCCACCACCCCCTGTATGATCCCCCATAAGGCCATGCACCTTCGCGAGGAACTGGAACACGACCCGTGCCTGTCCGACCCGCCATTCGTCCTACGGCAGGTCCGGGACCACGGCTACACCCCCAAGGGCGGGATAGGGGAAAGTCCCCGTGAGCGATCACCTGGCGGGTCTTCCAGGGCCGAGGCGGGGCTCGACGGCATCGCGGCCAAAGACGGCGGCGGCACCTACACCTGCCGGCCGTGCAACTTCGAGACTCGCGACCTCAACCTTTTCCTTGACCACGTCTACAGCGGTCACCCAGACTTCCGAGCCGACCCGAGCTTCCAGTGCGTGGACTGCGGCGTATCATCGGCCAAGTTCGAGGGCCTAGCCCTGCACAACGCCCGGGTGCACCCGAGCACGGCGACCACCACCCTCCAGCTGAGGCGGAGGGAGAGGAGGGCGGTGGTGGAACAAAGCCTGGTCGTGGGGGCAGAGACTGGGAAGGACACAGAGATCTCCATCACCAAGACCCCTATCATGAGGATGTTGAAAGGGAAGTCAGAGTCCAAGAGGATTTTGGTGTCCCATTCATCCCCAGATGACCCCGATCCCCTTCCCACCTCAGTCTCCACCCCTAAAGAGGCTGAGAGGAGAGAGACCCCGGCAGTAACGGTTACGCATGTCCCGACCATTGTGCACAACGGGATGGCCACCAAGGTGTCGCTACCCTCAGCTATTCAGATTGTAAACGGTTCAGGCTCTCTGCCAATGCTTAAGACTGCCATCACACAGGTATTCAGTACACATATTTTTTGCAGTGTTTCAAGCGTTGCTCAATTCATGACTACATATAATTAATTATACAATTATAATTATACTTAAGTGTGTTTGAGTTAATGAATTCAGAGTTTTTGGCAAAACGTGTACACTTTTCCTAAGGTCATGGATTGTGTTGTTTCTGGACAATAACATTTCTTTTCTGTTCGTTGAAGGTTGTTTCTGTGGTCCAAAACAGGAACTTTCACCATCAGACATCTCCCATCACTGTCTCCTCAACCCTTTCCTCTACGTCCTCAACCTCATCGTCCTACACCACATCCAAGAACATGCCCAAGGTACAAACTTCCCAGAGGTCCTGAGGCTCCTTAGATGCATGTCTGTTGATCTGCGTGTCATTTCAGATTTATTGTGAAAGATTGGAATCTTGGGGAGCATGTAGTCTCAACTGCCTCGCAAAAGGGAAGAACATCCTTTAGATTTTTGCATCTTTTGAGCTGTTACTGCAAGTAGTCTCTAGGCTTGATATGAATCCGTTCTAAAGACTGCTACAAATAACATGTCCAAACTACTGGAAAATAATTGTTGTTCCTTTTGTTGGCCAGGTGATGATCCCATTGAGTAGCATCCCTACCTACAGCGCCTCCATGGACTCCTCCTCTTTCCTCAAGACATCCTTCAGCAAGTTCCCCTACCCCACCAAGGCAGAGCTATGCTACCTCACCGTGGTTACCAAGTTCCCAGAGGAGCAGATCAAGATCTGGTTCACCGCCCAGAGACTCAAGCAGGGCATCAGCTGGTCCCCGGAAGAGATTGAGGATGCCAGGAGGAAGATGTTCAACACCATCATCCAGACAGCACCACCTAGTACCCAGCACCAGACGCTGCAACGCGGCCAGACCCAAACGCACCACAGCCCGGCGCAGCACACCATCACAGTCCTGCCCGCTTCTCTGGGGCCTACGGGGATCCCGCACATCCTCCAGGGATCTCTGATGGGCCAAGGAGGGGTGATTGTCACCCAGCCCATGATGGCAAACGGCATCCAGGTCAGCAGCGCCCCAGTGGCACTTGCGGTCACGCCTAAGCACCAGGCTGCGGCTCGGCCCACAATGCAGGCCCGGCCTGCCGCCGCCCTGGTGGCGGATAAGGGGATTAGCATGGTGGTGGGGACAGTGGGGAGCAGTAGTAGTGGAAGCAACATCAGCAGTAGCAGCAGTAGTAGTAATGGTGGAGGTAGTACCAGTAGTATTATCAGCAGTAGTAGTAGCAGTAGTTACAGTAGTAGTAATTTTGGGAGCCATGCTAGCGTAATTAACCTTAGCCTTGGCAACAACCGAGGGAATGGTGTTCATAATACGAATAGTAAAATCATCAGCACCAGTGGTAAAATCAGCCACACTGTCGCAAACCTCAATGGGAAAAGCAACAGCATAGTTGTCAGCACAGTTAAAAGTGCTATCGCTGACATCAGGTACAACGATGTCGGCAAAAGCAACGGCAGCACTATCGCTAAAATCAGCGAGAGTAAAGCCATGGCAGACATCAAACCCAACAGCAGCCAAGATGTTAGCAGCAACTTGAGCAACAAGAAAACGACCCCCACGCCAACCTGTGTTCCAGCAGCGGCAGCTACTCCTCCGCCTGCCGCCTCCACAACCACCACGGGTGACACCAGCAACTTCACTGCCAGCAAAACCGAAGGGGCTTCCTCGCCTTCGGCCAAACATCCCTCCTCCTCTTCTCCGGCACCGAGCGGGAGCACAGACGCCAGCGGGATCCCCAGCTCCCGAACGCTCCCTAACAGTTTCCTGGACCCCAGCTTCTACAAGAGCAAGAAGACTGTGGAGCAACTAAGCGCACTCAAAGAGAGCTTCACCAAGAGCCAGTTTCCCAACCAAGAGGAGGTGGACCGCCTCATCGCCTTAACTGGCCTGACTGTGCGCGAGGTCCGTAAGTGGTTCAGTGACCGTCGCTACCACTTCCGCAACCTCAAGGGGGGACGTTCAAGCACGGGGGGTCAGGGTGGTTCTGGCACTTCAACCGCACTCGGGTCAACAAGTGCACCCAGCCCATCCGGGACCCCTGGCAGTGCCCCTATGGACCTCTCAGACACTGCACCTCCCAGCGAAACACCCCCGAAAAAACAGCAGATTTCGACAGCCCTCAGTCCCCCTCCCTCACAGACACCCACTTCCCCCACCACGCCGTCCAGACGACCCCCAAGACCACCCTCTCCAGACTTCACAGCTATCCGCTACAAAGAGAGGGACCCACTGCAGGTGAGTTTGTTTTCTAAGTAAAAAAATAAATCCATTACGTTATTCCTTTTAATATTTGTTTTCAGTTTGATTTATATTCACAGCTACAAATCAAATTGCCCAACGGGCCATAGGAAACCGCTTGACACTAATCTCGTCTCTACCTTCTCAGGTGAGGGCATTGGAGGCCAGCTTCAAGCAGGACCCCGAGCCTTCTGGGGAGGAGGTAGACCGCCTCCGGTCTGAGACCAAGATGACCCGCAGGGAAATCCATGGCTGGTTCGCTGAACGCAGGAAGAGATTTGCCGCCGAGAAGAAGAAAGAGGCGTCGGAAAGGGCGGAAAAAGAAAAGGAGATGGACACAGGGGAGGCAGCAAGTCAGACGAAGGATGATGCCGGGGTGAAGGAAGAGGAGGATGCGGAGGAGAGGCAGAAGGAGGACAGTTCAGGCTCCGAGCTCAAGGTGAACCCCATTAAGATCAACCTGAAGATGCTCAAAGTGACAGAGTCCAATGGCAAACCAGAGATTGAGGGGGGCCAAGCAGACAGCCCTACAATGCCTACTCTGTCACCCCCAACCCTGACCCCGGCGCCCTCCCCAGCCCAAACTGGCACCCCTGCTTCAACTACAATTCCAACTCTAACCCCAAATCCATCCCCATCACCGAAACCCTCCCCCTCCACAACCCCTAAACCAGCAGCACAATCATCTACTCCTGCCCTTAAGCCCTCCTCGTCCCCCAAACCCTCTCCTATCCGGGGAAAGAAGACGTTAGAACAGCTCCACCTCCTGAAGCAGGTGTTCGCCCGAACCCAGTGGCCCAGCGCGGCCCAGTATGACGAGCTGATTTCTTCTACTGGATTGCCCAGGCCCGAGGTTGTGCGCTGGTTTGGGGATTGTCGCTATGTGCAGAAAAATGGCCAGTTGAAGTGGCTGGAGGCCTACCAGACCATGGTGCTGGATGAGGACTTCCAGAGAGGAGACACTCAGATGCTCAAAGCCCACCTGGAGGCCCACGGGAGTCTGGAGGATGAACAGGTACTACTCACACATTCGGAATCTTGAATTTTTTGGTTCTGGGTAATTGTGCATTTACAAGGTTCACAGTAGCTACTTTTACGTACCCTTATTCTGTTTTGGTAACATACAGGTGTAGACAATATTACTGGCAGTGGCCATAAGGGGTGCTGTTTCTTCTGCAAATGTAAAACATTTTTATTTTTGCTGACAAATGAATTAGGTATTATTTATTTATTATAACTTTTTTTAAATGAAATGAACCACTCCGGTATCGATCTTATAATTGGAATGCAAGTTTGTTTTTTGTGAAAAAAGTTTGTTTTGGCATCAATTGTTTATCTCTGCTTTTGGTTTCAGAAGATGAAAGTGGGTTTTCCCCTTAAATATTTAACTGATTAATTCTGTCTCTAGGACATCAGCCTTTTCACCTTGTCTGCTCAAGCAAACCAGTAAGAACTGGTTCCAACATTCAAGTGCAAGGACTGCATGATTGCCAGTGGTGATAAAGGACTGTCTGTTCTCTAGGTGCTTGAGCTTGCCCAGGCCAGCGGGCTGACGGAAGAGCTGGTGCGACGCTGGTTTTCGACCCAGGCTCCTCTGCTGTTGCAGGGGAAGAACAGGGGGATCGCAGCGGCTGAGGAGGGGGTAGCGGGCGAAACTCCTGGGGTGGGGGGAGCAACTGTAACACCTATCCCTGCATCTATGGTACCCATGGAGGGAGGAGCAGCAGAGCCAGTCCAAGGAGAGGGGGAGGTGAAAGAGGAGAACGTAGAACAGTCGGTGTGTGGAGGAACGAAAGGGGAGGAGATGAAAACAGACGACACCATGACTCCTGAAAAAGGTAGTACTTTTTTTCTACTTATTTTCATTATCTGTAATTTGCCTGCATTTCTTTTTGTATGTACAGTGAACTCTAAATATTTGAACAGTGGTGTTTTTTTAGCACTTTGGATTACAAATTACAAAATGAATGGGATTTAAGTCCAGACTGTGTTAATATGAGGGTATTTTCATCCATATTGGATGAACTGTTTAGAAATGTCCGCTTGTTTATTTGTACAAACTCGATTTCAGGGTGCCAAAAGTATTTGGACACAATAGACTTTATGTAAAATAGTCATCTTCAGTGCTTGGCGGCATAGCCTTTGTCTTCCTGTGGTCTGCCACCCACTGACATCACCAGATTCTGGGTATTTGTGATGCTCTGCCAGGCCTGAACTGGAGCCATCTCCCGTTCCTGCTTCTTTCAGGGCCTTTCTGCCTTCACTCTTGTCAACATGTGAGGTCATGCTCAATTTGATTCAAATCAGGTCATTGACTTGGCCAGTCAAGAACTTCCTACTTTTTGGCCCTGAAAAACTTGGTAGCTATGGAAGCTTTTTGGGGAATTACCCGAAATAGTTTTGCAGCACGTGGCTGTATCCGAGCAAACAAGATGTTTCTGATTTCAGCGTGCTGTTGCTGTCAGCAGTTACATCACAAAAACAGGTGAGACCGTTCCAGTGGCAGCCATGAATGCTCAAAACAACATCTTATTTCACAGATAAGTTGGTGTACCAGTAGCTTTTTTTCTCCACATGTTCCTCTTGCCATAAGTGTGGTACATGTTAATTTGTCTCATCTGTCCACGAGACCCTTTTCAAGAACTCTGCAGGCTCCTTCAGGTACTTTTTAGATGGGCAATCCTGTTTTTGAGGCTAACAAGTGTATTTCCACCTTGAAGTCCGGCCTCTGTAGATTGGCTGGTGAAGTCTTCTGCAGATGGTAGCTGACACATCCATGCCTACCTCCTGGAGTGTTCCTGATCTATCGGACACTGTACAAAAAAATTGTTATGGTAAGCATTTTTTGGTCATCAACTGTAGAGGTCTTCCTTGGTCTACTAGATCATTTTTCCGGTTGCTGAGCACAAGTGCTTTTTTAATATACCAGATGATTCCTGCATTTGTAATGTTTTGGCTATATCTCGGGGTCAATTTATCCAAATGTATCAGCTGGTTTGACTTGCACTGACACTTTGGTCCTCATGATGTCAGACACCAGCAAGCACCGGTACCTAATAAAGATTTGTTAAACCAACTGTCCAAATACTTTGGCACCCTAAAATTGGTGGATTGTTCAAAATGTGCTGTAATTTCTAAATGGTCAAATGTAACCCATAGACATGATCATTTCAAATCCAAAGTGCTTCAACACAGAGCCAAAACAAGACATGTATTCCTGTCTGAATATGGTGTTCGCTGTATATTCTGGATCTCACTGACATGCAAAGTAGAACTACAGTAATTGCCCATGTTCATTTTAATACCTTTTGTTATTCTCTCACAGGAACAGACTGAGGAGGGATATTTGTCTGAGCGGGGAAAGAAGTGAGTGAGCAAGGGAGGGATGGATGGAGAGAGAGGGGTGGCCCAGAGGGACAATGCAGGTGGTCTTTGCACAGGGCCTGTTTGAGTGCTTGACAGATGTGATTGTAACTGGATCACTGGAAATGGACCCTGAAACCTTCCCCCTTCTCTCTCCCACACACAACCCTTTGCTTCGGGTGGACTCACAATACCCAACCCCCATCTTTTACCAACTCACTCTGCTATGCTGAAGATGGTACCTGAAATCCCCACCCACAAATCCCATCTGAAACCTCCCACTGCTCCAATCTGCCAATCTTTTTCGAACAATTTCCAGACTGTCTATTGTCCTCAGGATTGGCAGAGATGGGAGTGCAAGGTAGATTTCTCTCCTCCCTCCTACTACAAACTCTGGTGTGGTTGGAGATAGAACAATGTAAGGGGAGAGGTGTGGTTGGGTTTTGGACTCGGGTAGAAGGGGGATGTTTAAAAAAAAAATATAAAAATCCTGACTGGACAGATATCGACCAAGCCAATCCTTTAGTGTGAGGCTCACCAGTGTGTGAAGGGAGAGAGGAAGCAGAGCGAGAGTGACCGAGGTTTTTGGTACTGGGGTACGAGATGAAAACTGCACAGACCAGACCTTTTTTTTTTTTTTAAAGGAGACTGGAGGTCAATAGAGAAACAGATGTATCTTTGTTTTAGCATTAAGTGCGTCTGTTCTGTGCTTCATGAATGTTTGTTTCTGTTGTCACGAAGCTTTGTTGAAATGTAACATCTTGACAGGCTGTAAAAGCTCCAACAAAAGTCTGTTGTATCATTTTTACAGATGTTATTTGCAGAATAAACTAAATGAAATGAACTGGTTACCTATCATACTTTCAAAGTCAATCATATCTGAAAAGTCAGGATAGTCTATTAAAAAGATATTTTTCTAGATTTAAGGAAGCTTCACTTACGTAAGGGTTATTTTTTTCCAAAAGATGTTGTAGTTGCTATAGGTTCCTCTTAAATGAAATTTTGACAGGACCTACCTGAGATTTCCTGAAGTAACATTTATGAAAGGATTCATTGTTCATTTTTCCAAACAAAACATTGAAATGCCTGTTACGTTTCAGAGAATATCTACTCCTAACAGTCATATGGATGTAGAAACTGAGTTCCCGTTGAAAAATGTTCTGAGGTCAGCAGAGTGTTCTTTGGGCATCTAGAATTAAGTCCAAGGTTCTTCTTTTGTATATTTTAGAACTAAAGCCAATGTTTGCAACAAATTTTGTTTGTAATTTATAAAATTTTCCAATCAATCCTTTTTCCAAGTGGCTGGGGTGGTATTTTTGGATGAAAGGGCATTTTATATTGGCTGCATTTAACAGAAATTTTCACTAATTGGTCTTAAAGATGGGGAAAAACATATTAGCCTAACTTGACACATTGTAGACTGGATATGTGAAATTCATGGGGAATGTATTAAATAAATAAAAAATGCACACCATGAGGCTTATAAGTTTAATAAGTACTTTAATTCTCAGGCTTGAATATGTTGCATATGAAAGGCAAAATTAAAACAAACACTCCATAGCTTAGGCACATTACAGAAAGGCTTTAGTTTAATGAGACCATCTGTAAGAAAATTGTGACTAGTCAAGATTTTAAAAAAAATGCCATGAAAGAAACCAACATTTCTGAACAATGTAACTCTATAGTTTTGGACACGGACACAAGGAGACGGTGGTGGACTGTAGGAGCTGTGTCACCAAGGACAACGGCGGCATTTCATGTAGCTGTCAGGATCCCTCCATATTCCTACATAGAAGGCTGACAAAGGAGAAGGGTGGCCAGGTTCTGACCCATTTTCAGCTTTACAATCCATATGGCTTCAAAAGGCATTTCCCCTTAATGGCAAAACATTCTGAATACTACATTCCAGCAGAATAATGTGGCATTTGCATGAACTGACACACTGAAACAGCCCTCCTCCAGGCCTTGTAGCAAGCAGGTAAATCATGCGTAGAATGGTTATCTCTGGGCTCCCCTGGTTTCCTTATTAACTAGTAAAAACACTTTCCAGGACCCCCTTGAAACAAACAATATCTACCTGCTTATGCGGTAAAGGCTAATGGGATTAACCTTAGGTTGTTTTCAGAGAGCAGTTTCCATTAAAACAGACTGCTGATGGACACTAATCTAGCGTATTCAGGCAGATTGATAATCAACGGGAAACTGATAGTCAGCCTTCAAGAAAATAGGTTCAGTTCACGCTTTGGAGATGTCGTGCACAAAATGTGCTGTTATGACCCCTGCAGGCCAAGTCATGTCACAACAGACTAATGATTTAGATCCCTTCTGTGTAATACAGAAGAATGTGGCATCGTCAATATCTTTAACTCTACAGGGCCATATTGCAAACAGCTTTGAATCTTCAGAAACCCTTCAGGAGAATCTGGAATGTCGCACAAGAACAGCCCCACAGATCTACAATGAAAACATTTTGGTACAGCCTTTTGATCCAAACTGTCTATAGAACAGTTCTTTCCTGGGTGGCAGTACTGCACTTCATTTGGTTCGCTGACACTCTGCTCTAAAACGATCTATGTACACATGTTAGAGCAGAGATGTTCACAAACAACAAGGAATGTTAGACCCCTTTCTTACAGGTATAAAGACAACTGTTGTCTATCGTAGACCTCTAACGTTCCTGCTTGAAATTAAAATGGAAACCCAGTGACTCGCCACGTTTGTTAAAAACAAGTCACAACCCCGTGCTAGCACCGTAGAAACCTCTGGGCAGAACCAAACACATCGGATCCTGTAACACATCGGATCCTGTAATTTTCTCAACCCTTACCCTGCTCAAAAACATCCACATTGAAAACAGAGACAACCTATGCAAACTTAACTTGCGCATTCCAGGACAGCCAGTCAATTCCAAAACCAGTGCAGTTTCCTAACACACAAATCAATTGCATCCTAATCGTCAAAAAGGCAACGTGCTTAACCTTTTGACTAAAGGTTATGCATGGAATGGGGGTGTCATTTCAATGCGGAACAAGACTGAGTGTTTATACTGTTACTTGAGAGTGTCTGCTTTGACATCACAAGGCAGGACAAAGAAATAACGCATCGTTTTCAGAACGCAAATTTGGCTAAGTAAGAAAAGCCTGTGTGTGTGCGGGTACTGTCAATCTATATAAAGGCTCGAGTTTCTCCACTGAGAAATGTGGAGAAAATACACATTAAGATAGATAGCCACAGAGAGACCTCGTGTTTAACACATAAGGAATATCACATTACAAATGTTTTAAAAGTTTAAATAATAAAAAAAACATGGAGACAAACTCTTTGAGAGCAGGTTGTCTGCTGTAGTTGTCTGGCTAAAAGCACAGCAGGAATAAATATATATACTTGTATATGTCAAGAGAGAAGAGGAGAAAAACAAGATTAACATGGAAAACAGTTTCAAACTGCTATCTTTACAACCCCCCCTTAAACTTCAGCGCTTAGCTCCCTCTCCTAGCATCTTTGTCGAGCGCTTAAATGTCTTTCGTCTTTGTATTGAATTTTTTTTCTCTTTCCTGTCTACGATGGAACCTTACGCTGCCACATTTTCCAACACAGTCTGCCTCTAACTCCAGGAGGGGCTGGGGCAAGGGGGGGGGCACAGAGGAGAAAGAGGGGGGGAGGGAGAGCGGCCCGAAATGTAGGCCATAGCAGTGGTGGGCGTTTCCATAGAAACAGTGTTCACAGCAGTCAGTGACATCATCAGTACGGGGAGTCTGGGGGAGGAGGGCAGGGGGCGCACTGAATTCACCCCCAATTGGTCCAGCCTACACACGGTTCTCTCCGCCCACTCTGGTCCTGCGCATCATCCTGCAGGAGGGGGACATAGAAAGCCTTCTGGAATCTGTCACGAAAAAAAAAGAAGCAACCCCTCCCCCCGACTCCACCTCCATGATGGACAAAAAAGGCTGAAAATACGCACCCCTCAAACGTACCTCCTGTTCTGGGGGTCCAGGTCCAGCAGGGCCTCCTGGGACACCCTGAAATCATCCAGTGGAGTCTGGTAGCGTGCCTCAAATGAGCCCTCCCGGACCCGGTACGCCTGGCTCTGGGTCTGAGCGGCCGGGGACTGGGACAACGAAGACACGGAGGAGGCTGAAGATGTGGAGCCAGTCTCCCCCAGGCGCTCGCGCCCAGTCTGAGTAACCACCATGGCGGTTGCGCCTCCTACAGGCAGGAACGAGTTCGACACCTCCCCATTTTCCTCCTGGTCGAGGGAGAGAAAATGCGTTCAGTTAGACGAGGAGCAAGGAGAGGCGACTAAGGGTGCCTGGGGCTGATGTGTGAGGGCCACTTAACAGGGGCTCCAGTGTAGCCAACCCACCCGGCCCCTGGTGACGTCCATGTGCACCAGCAGAGAAGCCAGCTCCAGGTCTTCATTGTAGCTGTTCTTGAGCGGGATGGAGCGGTAACCTGAGGTAGAAATCATCAAATACAGGGAATACTATAACTGCGCTCAACAGTGACAAAAACATCTAATGAAAATCAAGAAACAAAGATTAGAGATCTTGCAGAAAATCCCCTGACGCGAGACAAATACATTTGCGACACGCAGACAGTGTGAGAAACTCATCTTGATCAATCTGAGTTAATTGTGTACCGGTTTTGAGGCCGTTGATAGGGAAGCTGGCCTGGGCCAGGAAGTTCTGGTCACTGAACATGTCGATCTCGTACACGACGAAGCGCAGAAAGGCAAACGCAGAGTTGCACACAGTGAACTGGAAAGATTTCCGTGGCCATGTGGGGTTCAAACCGTTATCCGCTGGAGAGATGGCGAATAAAAAGTAAAAAAGAAAAGATGAGATTAGTTAAAAGTAATTTGAAACGATCATATTCAGGTAACTGCAGAGACTTCCATTGTGTAACTACAGTTCCACTTGGTGAAGCTCCGCCCCCTAGGAGGAGCTCTGCTTCTAGTGGTTTACTCTTGCTGCATTAATGGCAGCCATCCTGAGTATTTGAATGTACGTACATGGCGTCAGCCAATGAGAGTGCAGCAGTGTATATATTAGGCTAGCAACCCCACTGGTCATCCTCCCTTTTACTTCAGCTAATTCAGTTTTGGAAGACTTGCCTTGAGATCAAAAAGAATGGCAACGGAAATGTCCATCACCAACAGCCTTTTTCAAGCATCCCACTGCCGATGCGTCATAGGCAATGGTCATCGTTCCAAACTTCAGGCGACTTCGAGGGTCTGCTCAGGCCCTAAAGCCCCAGGGGGCTCCTCTCCATTAATAGAACTGTAGTCAAAGAACTCTGGCAACTATCGTTCTATTTCATGGAGCACCTAGTGGTTTAGGGCAGAGCTATGCGCTGCGGAGATGTACTCCCTGACAGATCCAATATGCACACCGGTGATCAGATCAAGTCTGGCCAACACCAAACATGGCCGTGTCCCACCGACAGAATGCACACACTCCGGCATCAATCATTTCCATGTCGCCGCCACACCCATCAACAGACAAGCAGGCAGCCATGCGTGAACACAGCTATAGGCTACAAGCACCAACCCGAAAATTCGGATTAATTCTCCCTAATGAGACGACAGGAAAAAATTGGATATCCACAGGAGTATCTCAACCCATCTCCTTGGCAACACCCAAGGCCATATCCACAAGGTAGTACTGGAGGATAGAGGAAGGCCACCTTGCCAGAGTATAGCTGAATGGGATTCTCTTAACTCATATGCAATCGTCTGAAAGGAAAAACGAAGAATCCTCCTGACGTGGGGTAACTGGCACATGAAAGTATGTATCCTTCAGGTCCACGCTCGGACACAAATTGTTTGGCTAAACACGCGCCAAGAATCATTTCATGGTGAGCATTCAGAAGGGCCGTTTGGCTCTGCTCGCCCCCCCACGCCCCCCATTTTCTTTGGCACCAAAAAATCCTCTCTCGCTTGCAGGGCACCACCGTCTCAGCATCCGTCACCAGCACTTTATTTCGAATAGAACTGCTGCTTTCTCCAAGGAGGCCAACAACATCACCCCCTAAGGGAGGTGGGGGAGGGCGATGGAACTGCAGTGTATAACCACCTCTCAACATTCAATCTAGCCAGCTGGACACAGAGCACCTCCGCTTCCACTCACGATAATGGGTAGCATGTTTGACACGCAGGCTGAGGAGAGCTGACCGCAACCCTCAGTTATTGGCGCCACAAACAACCCGGTGTTAAAGTCAATGGACTGTGCGCATAGCAATTGGGCTGAAAAAAAGTTGGCTGTAACCCTTGGTAACCAACAACTTGACAGCTCAGCGTTGTAACCAATGGGTCTCATGCTGGGCAGCGGAGGAACAGGTGTAGCAGTGACATGAGCCACTCTTGCACCAGAAACCCTCTGGCACCGAGGGGCGAGGCTGATGCAATTACGTGGCCGTGGCTTTCAGACCCAAAACTCAAATGAGCAACCATCACGCCATAGCAGAGTAGGCACAGCGCTTGCTGTTCTGTGGGTTTAACCTGAGGCCGAACACGCCATCCCAAACTGCTAGGGTGGAAAATCAATGTTGGGACTGAGTACACAGGACATGATGAAAAAGTCAGAGGTTACAGAGCAGAACATAGCATCAGCATGTATACTAGCTAGCAAGATGTGTCGGCATCGAGTAATTGTCTCTAGCCCCCTCCCAGCTAGGTTTAGTCATGAGCTCTACAGCAGACTTGCGCAACTCAATCACTGGCTGAAAAAGTTGTGCTCGTCGCAGGAGGTAGTTTGTAGATAACTGGCTCTCTTTTTGGGACTCACTCCTATATACTCCTGTTAGCCAGCCTGCTAGCATTGTGGAGTCTGTCAATAGCATAGCCATAGTAGTTAGTGAGAAAAGTTAAACAATGAAGCGCTAACAATAGCAACCTTAAGATAAAACCTTCCTCCACCTCGGTCACAAATAAAAATGATTACCTCGCATCTCAAAATGGGACTCCTAAAAATTTTAGGTCCCTTGCTCCAAAGGCAACTGCAGTAAATGAAGTGATCTCTAATCATAAACTCCTGCAAAAGCGTGTCAGAATCACCCTTGGACTGGTCGTCCATAGAGCATCCAAATCCCAAGCTCAAATCGAGACAGGCCCATCGGGTCAGGAGAACTCCAGAAAAAAGCACCCACGCTGATGCCGTAACTCCATGGGGGAAGAGGCACAGGAGGTGCAACTAGGACCATCTCTGAGCACGTCATTAGCTTGGTGGGAAACTTGACCCGCCAGAGAGTGGTCACGAGGCTCGCCATGCGCCGCCAAGTGGTCGCATTGGCAATGAGAGGCTTGAAAAAGGCTGTTGGTGATGGCAATGGAAATGTCCATTCTTCTTGATCTCAAGGCAAGTCTTAAAATAAACGAGTTGGCTAATATATACGCTGCTGCATTCTCATTGGCTGGCGCTGAGTATGTACATTCAAATTCTCAGGATAATGCAGCAAGAGTAAATCACTAGGAGCAGAGCTCCTCCTAGGGGGGCGGAGCTTCACAAAATAGAACTACCCTGTTTCAAAGTAACATCTCTTGCTGCTATGATAGCCAAAAAAATGTTCAACTGGGCTTGTCAGTTACTTAAGTGATTCTTGTATTTCAACGGTAACCGGTATGATTCCTCATTGTAAATAGGTAAATTGAATTACTGAATATACAAACATATAACTGTCCCACACACAGGATCCATTTGATAAAACAGTGAGGGACTTGAACACACAAAAACAGACACAACCTTCTTCAACTATTGAACTAGTAGATGATGTGATTCCAGTGTGTTAATAGATGTAAGGCGTTACCCTCAGAGTCGGTTTTCTGCTTGGCGCTGTCATATTCCGCACCACACACCTCGATCTCGATCAGCGGGCAAACGATTCCGCGACCATGTTTAGGCAGGTGACGCGCACCCAGCACCTGGGAAGCAGGGAGTGTAAACACCTTCACTCAAATCATACCAGTTCCACACACCCAGAGCCCCCGCTCCAAACACACCTCTATCTGCAGCGTGACTGACTCCAGACCTCGGAGTGTGCTTCGGTCAAAGGGGTCAAAGTTTTCGTCTCTCATGATTGGTGGTTGGAGGACGTAGCCACTCCTCCCATTCAACATGAACAGGGCCTGGTTCATCTGCATGGGCTTGTCTGGAGGGAGAAAAGTTCAGAAGAGGATTGGAGGATCGGTGGGCTATGTGAAAAGAAACAAGACCTTTTTTAAACTGCCCACTCCCCCTTCTGCTCGGCATTTAAAACAATGCTCAACCTAATTCTGCCTTTTGGCTTAAAACATTTTGAATCCCCATTTAATTGAAGGGCTTCAATGTGTAGAAATTGACTAGTCAGTCGATGACTATAGGTAAAACAGGGACGTGGGAATTCCTGTCACCACTGCCCTTCCCCCTTTCCCTCCACACCTACCGGCGGTCTGGAAGTTAAGTGCGACTAGCTGAGATCCGCAAAGCCACATGGGCAGCGGGTCGTAATTGGAGGAGTCCAGCCTCTGTCCGCGGGGGTAGATCCGAGACAGCTGCAGCCGGTTATATTGCAGGAACCGTTTCCCTTTGATACGGTTCACGTACTTCTCCGCCTTGGTCTCTGGGAATGACGACATGTCCCGGAAGCATGCCCGCTCTGTGCCGATCTCTAAAAGGGGAGAAGGTTCAGTGAGATGCGCTGGGGCGTGTGCCCGGGGTGTGGGGGTTCTGATCTGTGTAAAAAGAAGTTGGACCCTAGATGGCAGAGGGTTCTAGAAAGCTGAGGTATAACACCAGACCTCCCGTCAGTCTCATGGAATGGGTTTCGTGGGATTCTAAGAAAGTCAGATTTTTTTGTTGCATCCTAGAGTCCACCTTCACACAAAGAGCCGCTCGTTGATTTGACCGTTCTAAAAAGCTCACCGACATTGAAACAAACATGGACATCCCGTTGTGCCAACTATTGTTTGTTGCAATGTCCGCATTTACAAGTCCAGAACCCAGCTTGTCCGTTTCCTCCTAGGGAGTATTTCCTAGCCACTCTGTTTTAACATCATAATGCTTGCTTTTCTGTAAAAAATAAATAAATCAAGTGTAAACTGCACTAATGGCTCTAAACTTGATTTTGCACTCGATTGTTGGCACAAGGTGTTAAACCAGAAACGTAATTTCACATCTGACGTGTCAGAACCATGGCTGTGTGTTTAGGTTGCATGGGTGGGGTTTCAACAGCCCAGCTATAAAAACACACATCACTTTATACACACCTAATTTACACGCTTCTACAGAGAGACAGGAAGACGGAGATATTTCAAGACTAACACTAGCCCTTCCACTTCCTGTCTCAGTGCTCTTCACATATCTTCAAAAGTCCCACACTGTCCGTCACTGTAGGGTTAACTGGTGCCCTGGCAGTCTTCGCATCAGACAGTATCCAAAACTTCACTAGAACATTTCCCATAGGTTAATAACAAATAATTTTATTTCTCTGTTATTTTAAAAGGCAGCCATATGATCATTCATTTGATCATAGTTAACTGGTTAAAAGATGTTGACGTCCAGCCATGGTGGCGATGTTGTTAATGTCAAAAAACATATTTTATTTCATATTATATGGTTGCCAGGAGGGGGTCAGGCAGCGTACAACAACGCCCTTAGCAACCAGTGGGAAACACTCCAAATCGCATATTCACCGTTTGACGTAGCCTGCTTGTTCAACATGTGGTAGTTAGACTAACAAAATGCTAAAGAAATGGAGTAGCAAAAGCAGCATGTAGAAAATGTCACGCATCTCCCCCTCAAATGTCAGATGATCCTTGCAGCGCCTTAGCGAACACAAAACATGTCAAAATACTGGAAATAATCATTTCCAGATGAAATGGCTACCACGGTTACGCTTTTTCTATTTCTTCTGTAAGTCTATTTTAAACTGAGCCCTTATTTTTAGGCCAATTTTAAAAGTATTTATGATGAAAATAAAAATATTGATTAAGTCAATTTGCAGGGTGAGCAAGGGGCTGGTAACTGATCTCCACCAGGAGGACCTGCTAAAAGAATTATTAATCTACATTTCATAGAACAAAAATAATGGGTCCACCAACACTGAAAAACAATTGACTTGTTTACTGCACTGGGTCAAACTCATTTGTAACGGTTACAGGTCACGTTGAAAAGGCACAGTAAGCAAACGGTGTGGGTGTGTATCTTACTGTCCTCGTCGAATGGCACAGGTCTACAGTAGATGACCAGGTCTGACAGCTCAAGCGCAATCTTCTTTCTCCTCTCCATGATCTTGCCCTCTTCCAGCTGACGTGCACACATACATACACACTCACTTCATAGAAAACTAGACCATGGTACAATCCAAGAATAAACCCTAAGCGCTTCTACAGGTTTCAACAGGCATAAGCAAATGTGAAAAAAAATTCCTTCTGAATACGGTAATTTGTCCACCTATTAAATGCCACAATTGCACAGAAATATGTGGCGGATTTAGGGGGATTCATACATTTCATTATTAGCTGTTCTTTAATGGTCCCCCCACTTCATGTCTCCCTCTTATCCATCTGTGTGGTTCATACCTTGGCCTCTGATGTCACGGTGACCTCTCTGATCTTTTGGACCCACTCTTTGAGCTCCTCTGGGGAGTTGGCAGCGATGTCCAGGACCTGGCCTGCCCTGGGGGAGGCAGCAGGAACGAGGGAAAAGACGTGCAGCCTGCTGCCCTTACCCTCTTGCCTCACCACTAGGGGGAAACAGAGGCAGCACTAGATGAGAAACATTCTGCCGTCTTGAAGACAAACATGATTTATTATTTCCAGAGTACACTTTACATATGAAATATTCAAAATACCTTTATCCTATTTAGAATGTTTGTTTAATGTATACTTACAACAGTGGATTGTTAATTCTGTTTTTCTCACTTTTGTTATTTATTATTGCTTTATGTTCCACTTGTTTTGGCAAATTAATCAAATGTATCTTATACAAATAAAGCCCTTTAAATTGAATTGAAACAGATGTTACCCCAGCTGTTTGGTGTTCACTCAAACAGATCGCTGTCTGGCCAACAGCTGTGCATTTACCCTCTAGAGCAGGGGTATTCCAATCTGGACCTCCAAGCCAGTTCCACACCATTATTTAATTGCAACCCTCTAACCAGGAACATATTCAGACCTGGGACACCAGGTGAGTTAAAATAATGAGGTATAACAGAAAACCAGCAGGCCATCACATAGGGTAAGAGTCTTACTGGTTCTCAACCTTTGTCTCCAAGGACCCCCCCTGCATCCAATTAAATATTTCAGGAACCACTTACGTGAGATTAGATCTATCCAGTTTTCTATTAAATCCTAATAATTATTGTGAAAACACATGTTTTCATTGTTTTTATTTCAAATGAATAGCTTCTTGCCAGTGCCATCTGCCAACATTGCATAACAATACCTTTGACCCCAAAAACCTTTCTTTTACACCCTTAGAGTCGATAATTGCAAAAGGGTTCAATGCATGGAGAGATCACTGACAAAGCACTTAGTTTGGCCCAGCATTTAGTTTCAGGGCTGTCTATTCAAAAGGACTATTTTTTAATTTGAAAGTAATAATTGTATGTAGTAAAATTGTTATTACGCATTCCTAGGCAATAAAATGGTCAGGTGACTGTTATAAGGCAGTGGCTAGCGTTTTTACTTGCAGATGTTTCTAGTTTGATGCACTTCAGCATATATCATTAAATATTGCTGATTTATATACAGTATCTTGAAAATGTATTTAAACCCCTGACCAACTCTCTCATACTACTAATTCATTAACAGTACATTAAACATTTTTCTACTTTAGAGCACCAACACAAAAAACATGTGATAAAATACTTTTTTATAAGGTGGTTTTATGTTGCAAAAATATTTCATAAATAAACATAAATATGCTTCTTGCATTAAGTACTCAACCCCTGCGCTGTTGAAGCTCCTAGTATACACAGATAGAACAAAAATGCCATAATGAAAACAAAACCCTACACATGTGAACTAGCAAAATGACTGTGAAGGTGTATGGCAAAAACTAAAAGTAACATGCAAAAATCACTCCGACTCTGTGAGCAAAGTGCTTGTTTTTGCAGTAAAAGATGGCTCCACCAAATATTATGCATGTCGGGGTAACATACTCATGAAAGCAACATGTTTTACATTTTTCAAATGGATATTGTCCTACAAAAAATGTTTGAGTTCAAAAATATCATAAAATGTTAATTTACCATTTGTAATTCTGTATTATGAGGGAATCGGTCAGTGATTGGATAATGTGTACAGGCCACAAATTATATTGCTATGGGGATCATTTAAACTAGTTTTATCACGATGATCTCAGGGCCACCTTGGAGGCCAAGGCCCTCCTGTTGAGAACCACTACCTTATAGTGAGTCACTACAGATAAGACTGCAGAGAGGAAGGAACAGTGTGGGGCGAGAGATCAGCGAGAAGGATAGCATGTCGAAAGGGCTGGTGAGTGCACCCTCAATCCCACTGCAGGAGGAGATCAACGGGAAGGGGAGGAGTCACTCACCAATCTGGCAGGATGACACATCCACACTTCCTCTCAGCATGTCTCCCAGAGGACTGTTCTCCGTCAGTTGCTGTAAGTAAAGAGGGAGAGAGACAGACAGTGTTCAAAGGAGGTGCTTCCACTAATGCCAGAATATTCCATCAGGGTTGCTTTGCCCTTACTGATCTGTCCGTCTCCACAGCTGAAGGACTAATCTCTTCCACGTAGTTTGCGGGAAACCACAGCTGTTTCTTCCCTCCACAATCCCCCTTCCACCTGAACGAGACCGGAACAAGATGATTCATTTCAGTGTCAGGACGCTAGAGGGTCCAAAAGCAGTCTCGGCTTTGGCATCGCTGTTGAATCTAAACGTTAAGACACGCTCCACTCTGCCCTGGTTCACCTGATCTGAGGAGGCATATGGCATTTAGCGGGAAACGCCCTCATCAGCATTGTGTTCACCTGTCCAGGTCCGATCGGTATAGGACTCCCTTTGTAAAACGCTACTCACCAGCCTCCTTCCTGTTTGTCCACGTTCTGGATGACGGCGTTCTTACTGAAGGACAGCTCATCATCCCTCTGTGCTTTGTACTCATACATGGCCTTCACTGTGCACTGCAGACAGAGGATGGGGGAGGGGTGAGATGCACACCTCACATTTTTACATTAGCAAAGAGGGGGAAGGGTGCACACATGCACGCATGCATCTGGATGGGACGTTAAACGGAAGTCCTCTGTGTTCATGATCGATCCCATGGCAATGATCTCAAATGGTGTTGACATCTGTCATTAAGCAGACACTGCAGTCTCTGGAGGTTATATTTTAGATATTAAAACAATTGTTTCAGGACAATATTTAGATTTAATATATAAAATGGGGTGCAAGGAAAGTGAAGAGCTCTATCAACTAAGATATCTGGGATACATTTTCAATCTGGCCATTATACAAAGAGGTACCATATCATCCCCTGTGTGGTGAAATAAAAGGTCAATTATTAACTGACTGGTTAATTCTGTGGTAATTGGCCAGACCTTTTACTGTCCTAACTGCATTGGTAACCAGTTGATAATTACAATAAGACATCCTAAGGGGTTTGTGGTTAATTGCCAATACCTCACGTCAGAGCTAAGCAATGGGTCCAGGCAAGACAACTAAGAGCTAAAAATAGGCTGTATACCGTATCCCCTTTTGAGTTTTGCTCCATTAATAAAACAACCAGGCATCAGTTCAGCCTTACCTTGAAGGTTGGCATTTGATTGGCTTCTACGTAAAACCCAGGGTTCCGCCCCTCGTACAAAGACCCGTAATCTGGCTCCTGAAAAAAGTTGAAAATAAACACATGTAAACGGGACATTTCCTGGTGTGTGTGTGTGTGTGTGAGAATGCGCTTCACTCACGGCAGTCCCTATCTTCTCCAGGGTCTCCTCGTTGATGGGGTAGCGGAGCTTCATCTTGCGATAGAGGGGGTGTTTCTCGTAGTAGCTGATGAGATCCACCAGGCTGTCGAACTCTGACGTCCCCAGCACCACCGTCTGGCCCTCCTGCTGCACCCTGCAGTGTTTGATCTTCCCCTCCGCCCTGAACCCAACACATGAGTTTAAACACCATCCGGTCTCATTACGGTTTCAACCATTACCAAGTGCTTCACAGCAATCCCATCTTTAATCCTTGCGAAGTGGGTGACAAAACACTGTTCCATCTAGCTGATGTATTCCAGGAGCTAGAGCCACTGAATTAACTGAACAAATAACCAACCCAGTCAAGCGCTTGACAACTTGTAGTCAGGGCTGTTACAAAGTGGCCAGACATCTGAGGGTCCTGAATAAAGGTTTAAGACATACCGGTCTGAAAAGACTTTGCCCTGGTAGACTGCTTTCAATATACAGTGGGTATAGAAAGTCAGCAACCTTTTGAAAAGTTCCCCTTTTGTAAAAAATTTGCTCAAAAAAGTATAATTTTGTCTGTTTTCATTTCAGGCTGTAAGGCAACAAAGGTTCAACAATCTAGAAGGGGATGGTGACTTTGCAAACCCGTTGCACGCGGATTTTGTGGTGTTCGTGTCGAAGCGCTTGTATTTCAATCGGGTACAACTGGCCTGAATTCGATGTATTGAAAGATCAGGTATTTGTAGGTGCAAGACTTTTTGCATGAAATATCATTGGTTTAGCACATACAAAAACATGCCTCAAGTGGGTCACAGCTTTAAGGGACCTGGTGAAAAATCCACCTCCAAATGCCGTAAATGCAGGGTTGATTAAGTTCACCACTGTGGGCCCTCTAAAACCCACTGACATGACTTTCATGAGAGACCGAAAGTGGAGGGCTGAATGATTCAGGTTTGCACCAGATCACCGTTCTCGTGGTTACAGTTTGGTGAAAAAAAGTTTATACATTAAGTAGCATCACCACAAACCAAAAATGATACCAATTATATCAAGTTAGTGAATGACAAATGTCAAATTATACATATTCTCCTATGATCAAGTAACTAATAACCCAACACTGCATTTTACTCATTTCCACGTTACGGAAAAATAATAATTAAACGTTGTTTATTGGTTCATTCGTGTATTTTAAACTCAGTGTTGGAATCACCTGAATGAGATCGCGAAGGAGCTTAGCTCGGTCCTCTTCCTGACAAGGAACGCCCCGTCACGTGGAACCCTCATCAGCATGTTCTCCGCATGGCTCCGAGACAGGTTGGCATGGTACCACCTACAACATTTCCAGACAACCACATTCACACGCATCCTGAATCACTCGAAAGAACAGATTTCTGAAGGCAGAAACTAGACATACTCTTTGCTCTCGTGAGCATTGGTCTGGGGAACTGGCTCTGTCAGCTTCATCTCAAACTCGTTGCAGCGCAGCGCCACCTGCTGGTAGTGAGTGATGAGGGCGAAGAGAGTTTCAAACACTAGGTTGTCCGTCAAGTAGAACTTAGGGCTGCCCGCCTCCTGGCGAGAGTGGATACGACAGTGCTGCACCCGGCCTGAACGCCTACGGAGACGGGGAGGGAGACGCCAGGTAAGAGGACAAGCAACCTAAACAGTTAAAATGCTCAAATCCAAGGAAACTGCAGCCAAAACAGTTGGGATGCTGCATAAAATCCAAATAAAGACAGACAATAGTACAGTTTCAACATTTGACATGTTGCCTTTGTACCATTTTCAATTAAATGTTGATTTTTTTTTTAGCAAATCGTTATATTTTACACAGCATCCCAACTTTTTTTGCAAAAGGCGTTATATATCATGGGCCTGTTACATTAAATAATTCATACAATGAGTAATATTTTGTTTGCTAGATCAGAGCTATCTTTGTCTTCCCATGAGCCAATGACAGCTCATAGAAAGAAAGAATATCCTCCGCAATCTGGGTTTAATTGACCGGTGTAACACATCTACAGATTAAAAAGGTACACACTACACTTGAAGTGCGAGGGTGGCTTAGTGATTACCCCATCTGACCAGTGACCGAAAAACATTACCGTATAGTTTAACAAGAAACCAGGCAAGCCTAGTTGAGCTAGCCCGCAATGAAAGTGTTGCCCTTTCCGCTTCTCTAACCACTACACTGTTAAACAAGGGGTACTCAGTCAGTCAGAGACAGTCGCTCTCCTTGGCCGGCTCCGCTTACACGGCCCGTCAAAGAAAACATGATAGGATTTACCTATGCATTAACAAGATTTTATATTATCTACAAAACACAGATAGAGAAACTACACATTCACCATTTCATTAATGTGAATCAGCGTTTCCCAAATTCCCTGACCTTCAATATTTCGATTGACGTCACACGCAAACTGCTCAGATAAACCTAGCTAGCTAAACAGGTTGCACAAGTAACCAACAGTTAAGCTACTTACTAGAGCCAGGTTGTTATACGTTTTCTAGATACAACGCTGGATAACAGTAATACCCACAGAGTGAAATCACATTATGGCTTGTACATTTGCATGATAAAGACAATTTTGTCTATAAAACAAAGTGAAATTAGCATTCTCTGTCCTCCTTAGAACAAAATATTTTATCAGAATTCTGCAAAAACCTTTGATAGTAATCGTTTCCAACAAGATTCACTCAGTACCTCGAATGTACTGAAATTTGGAACCCATTCCTAATCATATATGAGTGGTTGGGGTATGTTATGCTGACTCCGAATGCTACCATTCAGATATGCACGACACCATCTGATGCTAACGACAAACTAGTGTCCACCAGGGGAAACCATTGGGCCTTTGCTTTTTCATCTACATAAATGACCTGGAATCTGTCGGTCAGTGCCCTTGGGTCCTGCATACAGATAAGACCCTTGTGGTTTCTGATAAAGACTTTATGTAACAAGAAATACTGAAGTAAAAGTGTGTATGACAGGCATTTGCTTTTATGACAGACTAAATATATCCGGTTTGGTTCTAGACAAAGTAAGAAATTCTCAACTTCTCTGTAATGTATATTTATGTATGACTTTGCCCCCAGTTAACAGTCTGGTAATAATAATGTAATCAGAGACTCTGAGCCACTAGGGCTAATATCAGACTGCTGAACTGTAGAAGCCTGCCTGAAAACAGAAATGTTCTTAAGGACTGCAACGGTATAACTAACGATATACAGTTCCAACACTGAGCAGATTTATCAGTAACCTTGAGAAACTGAATGGTTTTTGTGTCATTCTCAATGATGTTTTTCAATAGTACTGAATAAAAAAAATGGCCAAATATGAAGTTAAACAAAGAGGTTTACCAGAAGGACAGTGTGTAATCTCCTACAAATGTCTCGCTCTCCCGGACCAAGAAGGACCCATCGGGCGCGCCGGTCTCCAAACAGTACTCGGACAGCAAGCGCTCGGCTATCTGCCTTCCGTCCCGACCCGCACCCAGCTTGCCGTGGAACCACTTCTCAGTTATATGCTGGTCCATACCGTTACAAACCTGGGAAAGTGAGGGAGGATAGTGATGTTCTGTATGCTGCAGCTCATGTCACGGAGCAACACAAAGACCTATTGTATATGGCCTTCAGGCCTTCCTCACCTCTCTGTGCTCCTCCTCATCCTCGTTGCCCTGGCTGCTAGACGTCTCCTCTGAGTAGTATATCTTACTGCTGGTTAGCACAAAGTAGTGAGGGTACCACTCCTAGAGAACCACATAAGGAAAGGTTTTATTAAGGGTTACAACTATACACAATAATGACTCCAGAAAAGGACTGATAGAAAATATTTTATTGCAAAACCACCTAATAAGAAACATTATTCTACAATGTTCCATAACGAATCTCCTATCTACCGAGAGATGAAAACTATTGGAAAACAAATAATAAATGGTGATAAACAATATCAGATAGGCAAAGTACCGCAACGTGCATTCACAGAAGATTTGTGACCCACCGCTATGTAATAGGAGCAACCATAAGGGCGAGCAATTATTAATACAGAGCAAATACTTAACAGTGTCAATTGAGCAATGAGCAGGAAAGGAAAAATTATAATAAAAAAAACAACGGAGGAAGTTCTCACATGGTTGATAGGATCCTCCAGGTACAGAAGGCCATTCTTGATGGAGTTGCTGATGTCATTCTCCGAATAGGGAGTGGAGGTGGACACCTCCTCATATGCACTGCCCTCCGCTAGCTTCTTATGCTGCAGGGGAAAAACATGGGGAGCAAGAGGAGCGAAAGCCTGAAAATAAAGCCTGAAGAGCAAATGGATGACATCTGCTTTCCTTCCAAAACGAACATCTTCCATGATCAACCTTGGTGACTCCACAGCCACAGACCTTGATCAGAATCTTCCTCTTCAGCTGATTGGGCGAAGGCAGCCCGTCAGCAGAGATGTCCACAGCCTTGGTGAGCAGCATGTCTCCAAAGACTTTCTTGAAGTGGGTCGCCATGTTCCTCTGCTGGACGATGCTGCAGTGGTCTTCGATGGAAAGGATGACTGGATACCTGGGGGAGCAAGTCCAGTCGGAAGTCGACAGGACGTGAGTCAGAGGTTTAAAAGGCAGAGTTTTTTTTTTTTTTTTTTTTCGCAATAATTTTTATGCTGTATTTCACAGGAAAAGACAGAATCGAGTTTTGGCTGAAAGAGCATGGGCCGGATGCAAAGCCAGATTGGATTTGTATGTCAGAAACAGCAGCTCAGATGGCTGGACCAGACGAGGCCACAGGCATTTTCCTTCCTGGTACATTTTTGCTAACCCTGACAATTTCCTAACACCTAATTCTACATGACTGTAGAACCCAAGCTTGGCCACAGCAACTGCCAGCAGGCTCGTGAGTCCCCTAAGCACATCCTGCTAAATCCTCACACCACTTGCTCAACCAGGAAGTTTCTGTCCAAACCTAAACGCTTGGAGGACTATGTCCTACAGCAGACACCCACCACTGAGCTTATAGTTGCCAGATGCAACACAGGGAAGTGCTAGAGAGCAAGACTGCAACTGTGCCCCACATCTCTACCGGCTAACCCGAACGATGCCGGGCCAAATTGCAACAACACCAACTAAAGTCCCTGGCACAGATGGTACGCTGCCACAAGATTCAACCTCCCGACTGCAACGACATAGCTTATAGTGTGCGGTGACCAAATGTATTTTCGAGAAAATGTTCTGAAAGAATATCTGATAAGGCTGAGGTCTTACATGTAGCACTCAAGCACACAAACAGATTGAATGGGCTCATTGACACTCACTCAGACGTCACAAAGGCATGTTCCTTAATAGTCGTCAGGACATCGGAGAACTTGATCTTGGTGGTGAGGGTGTGTCCATGGTAGATGACAGGCATTCCCTCAGGACCATCCCAGCAGTCCACTGAGCCATGCAAAACACAAGACACAATTAGTGGCACACTGGGTGATGTCTCACTGGGTATATTTATTGAATTGAGTGTGTACGTCTCAGAAAATAGGTCTATATGGGTAGCTACACTAGCCCAGAAATAGCATAAGGCATTAGCCGTTGTTAATGTTGCGACTCCTGTCAGGTCTTTCTGAAACCTGTCTGACCTGTGTTCACTCACCATCAGCTAGTTAAGAGATATGCAGGTGTGTTTGTGTCATACTGCCAAGGTCAAGATTCGAATCAGCGACAAATTACAGAGTCAATTATTTAAGGGCTAGGCTTTTCGCTTCAGTTTTTTACCAATGTTAATGAACCTACTAAACATTTTAAAACAGCTTTTGGCCCAATGAGTACGTCCTGGATACATGGGGGTGCTTAGGAATAGAGTATGGGGATGTACAACATGCCATTGATGGCTGGCCAGTGACCAAACTCACGTTCAATGCAACGGCAGCCCATCCTCAGACAGCGTGAGTAGGCCTCCAGGGACGACTCACTGGAAAACTGATCTCCTGTCAGGTATCTGCAAACCAAACACACTTCTACTTACATTTCTACAGAAGCCTGTGCCTTCCGTCTCGGCTGCTCTTCCATTCACATTCCATGGAGGTAACAAAATCCAGTAGCGTACAGAACTAAAAGGCCTTTGTGTCTCGGTGGCTGAGCGTAAACATCCCACTTCTCATTCAGCTGGGCATTACAGACTTTTAATCAAAGCAACATGGCAACTTTCAATCCTCACTTCCACAAGTATTGTTTCACAGCTCACACTAAAGGTTATCACGTTAACCCCTTCTCATTGTGTTCTCAATAGGAGGAAGATGGACGTTTCCCTGCACAATAAAAGCCCAGTCCTCATTGTTCAAAGGGATTTTTAGATAATACCACTTTTATCTAATGTAGATCCAAACTGTAATATGGCACAAAAGCCTTGGGCGGGGGACAAATCCAGGGATCTAACCATTCGATGTAGGCCAGCATTAGAAAACTGATTTATATTACAATGATTCATCCACAATTACCCCCCTTCCCTCCCCATACACCACCCCCATCCCTTCCCTCCAACCCAGTGACATTCCTCCGACATCCTTACGTGTTGTGAGATGAGGAGATCCAGTAGTGAGACAGGGGGTTGTTCATGTCATCAGGGCCCACCTGATCTAGGGCAGAGTCCCAGATGGTGTTCTCTCTGGAGAACAGGTACGTCAGGAACTGGAGAAGAGTAGACCTGTCGTGAATACTACTGCACTAATATAACCAGAGAACTGAAATGCCAGAGTTCTTATCAATAACTGCAGGCCAGAAACATGAGGTGTTCCAACATGCAGTTTGGTTTGCAGGACACAGACAACTTTGCTTCAGATACATAAGAGGAGTTGTGGTGTGACCTCAAATCACACATCCTCCATTTCACCAAACACATATAGGTCACCAGCAAGGTAGGGTTTTTATTTTTAACATAAACCATCGTCTCAATGTTGTGAAAGAATAACAGGACCGGAAGGGGTTCGTCTGACAAAGCTGTGGAAAATCAGCGCAGCCTGGGAAATTGTGTCTCATCGCACTCTGACAACTGTGGTTTGCCAGGCCACTGCATGGGGAATGCATTCTCCTACCCTAGTAGGTGAGTGCCACCAAACATTGCCTGGAGAGCAGTGTTTGATGTGCAATGGAGGACTCATCTGGATTTTCAATTCTCCTGAACAGGCTGAGGAGTTGCGGCAATGAGAACAGGCCATAACTGTACTTGTCACCAAATTGGGAGACAAGAAAAATTTGTGTAAAACAGCGCTGTCATTTTATGATGTGAGATGATGATTGCAGCAAGCTTTGATCCTAGTCAGCCCCCTGCTAGGCATTCAAACCAAGCCATCCTGCTTTCTTCACACACTGTTCTTCCAACCAGGAAGTAACAAGGGTCAACAAAAGTGCCAGCTAACTAACCTCAGTCAGCTGTGCTGGCGCCAAAGCCATCGCATCATGCGAGAACATGATGAGATCCCTGCAGACGGTGCCCACCCAGGCCATGCTGGCCAATGAGCATCACCCTACCCAGCCACACCCTCATGTTTATGATCAACACATTACAGAACGTTTCTGTAATCACATCAGTACATACATCAATTGGTTTAATGCCTAATAAACAAAACGTTCGAAGTACCTCATCTTGGTGGAAGAAGGGTTGTTCCACCTCTCTCAGTGGGTCTTTCAGGTAACCAAACATGAATTCCTGCACCTTGTTGTTATCCGTTGCCCACAGTTCCTTCCAGACAGACAGAGAGAGACGCAAGATACAGACAGCAACAGTTTCAGGTCAATAGATTTTCTTGTGTAATAACATGTAACTACTGGAGATTAACTAAGAGTAACCCTGATCAATCAGTTACACATTCACATTTACAGAAACAACTTGGCAGCAATTTGGGGTTGCCAGCTCTGACAAAATACATCTAGAACCTTTTGGATACTGGTCAAGAGCCCTGACCACAAGGGTACCCAATTACCCTAAATACTAATGTTTTTTACTTGCATAGCTTTGTAATGAAATCACAGCCATTTAGTGATTTCATCACAAATCAACTTAGTCATTTGAAACACCAAATCTTCCTGTATACCTTTTGGGAATCCAGTAGGAAGCTCTTGAAGTCTTCTAATGAGATCTTCTGCTCTGGTCGCTCAATGAACCTGATGGAAAGGGAGAGCATGTGAACAATCCACCTCAAAGACAATGGGGGTCAGAGTGAGTGTGCACATATGCGTGTGTATGCCTACCTCTGTAAAAAAGGAATGTCCATCTGAAAGATAAAAAAATAAAATCATGAATACAAAAAGTTAACTTGGCAGGAAATCAGACAGCCTTTGTTGGCCTGCCAGCCCGACCACCACCCACTCCACCAGCCCGCCTCTCCCACCGCCAGTTGCCAGCCCTCCCCCTGCCCTGCGCCAGCCCTCCCACTGCCCTGCGCCAGCCCACCTCCCCCAGGGCCCACCTCCCCCAGGGCCCACCTCCCCCAGGGCCCACCTCCCCCAGGGCCCACCTCCCCCAGGGCCCACCTCCCCCAGGGCCCACCTCCCCCAGGGCCCACCTCCCCCAGGGCCCACCAGCTGCCTGCTCTCCTTCGCCCTTCGTCAACTTGACCGCCTGTCTCTCTCTCCCTCCCCCCTCCCTCTGTCAACCTGCCTGTCTACAGAGCCTAATGGCTCCTACCAGAGCTGCTCTGTGGGTTTTAACTGGCTATATTGATCTGGGAGCCATTAGTCAGCAGACTGATGGTGGGGAATAGGTCAGGACAGATGGGGAAGAGCATCCTCTAGAACCAGTTTAAGGACTTACAGCTTTCTGGGCATCAAACATCAAGCTGCGATAGAGCTGTGCAAACTGGCAAAAGGTCACATCTCCGTTCCTCAACTCAGAGTCCTAAGAGAAAGAGTTTGTGGGGGGGTTAGCACAATATTTCAGTAAAACACACGTGGGGAGGGAGGTAATGGGACTTGATAGGTGCAAGGATGTTACCGGAAGTTTCTCTCGGAGGAACTTCATGTTGGGAACTCTGTAGTTGACCTGGCTCAGCATGCTCTTCAGATCCTTACAGGATATCCTAAAATACACACATGGCCAAAACAGCCACACCATGAGAAACACACGCAGAGGTACTGGCAGGCGGAAACTCAGAATCAGGTGCAGATGTATGAAAAAGTGCTGTGACTTGACCTCAGGAATACATTAAGGGAGACGCTTCTGAATGGGCTAATGGAAACTAACGCATCACAAATGTGTTGGGCTATCGACAGACTTGCAGGGAGCAAGAGGCAGACCATCTCCCTCATCCCACTCTCACAGCCGCCCCAAACAGTTTCCTGCAGCAGGAAGTGGCGCAGGTTTGCTGCGCAGAGGGTAAGTTCCTTCACTGCACCTCAGTCTGTCTGACAAATTCACAATCACAGTGCACACCAATCGGTGCCAAACGCAAAGCCAAAATGGTTAAACCTCTTAAGATGCGAGCTGACTAAGGTTACCAGACGCCGCTAAAAGGACTGTAGAGCCACACCAAGTCATACAGAGCCTTCATATTAGGTTAAAACTACTGTGGTGACAGTTCCATAGTTAGGCATTAGGTTTTACACCAGACATTACCAGAAAGGCTCCAGCACGGCCATTTCTTTACAGCTGCTCTACAAAATTATTGTCAAGACGCCCCCGCAAGTGTATCTGAGAGAAAAACGCTTGTCATCGTTTAAAAGTCAATGCAACGTTCAATCATTTATACTGAAGCCTATATCCATGACGACAAAAAGCAGAGTGGATACATTCCACTGGCGCAGCCTAAATGGACGGATTTCAGAACCCAAAACCGTGGCGTTACAGGAGTGATGATACTCATGTAGTGAGGTTGCTACTGCTTTTCCAGAAGCAACTTCTGAAACTGGTGAAGACTTCCTGTCTTTCTTCACGGGCAAGATGGACGCCATAAGATCTTGCAACTTACCTCCAGATAACGACCTCTTGGATTTAGCCACATGTCCTGCACCGTTTAACCAGTTTGAACCTGTATCTCTTTCACATGTGATTGGCATAAGTCTCACACATGAGGTCTACTACCTGCCCCCAGGACACACTTCCCTCATGCCTTTTTAAAGAAGTGCTGGACACCATTGGTCCCATTATACTGTCCATAATATATAGCGGCCTCATCAATGGCACTGTCCCATCATGTTTTAAACATGCAGTGGTCCAACCCCTTATAAAAAAAATTACTGTCCTTAAAAAATTCTGTCCCATTTCAAAATTGCCATTCCTATCAAAAGTTCTAGCCAATGTAATGTTTTCCCAGCTTTCCCCCTTTATACATGAAAATCATATTCTGGAAATCTTCCAGTCAGGTTTTAGGGCACGCCATAGCACTGAATCCGCTCTTCTTAAGGTGTTAAATGATTTGTTATTTAGGGACAATGGAAACTGTACCATTTTAATTCTTCTCGATCTTAGAGCTGCTTTTGACACGATAATGACATCCTTCAAGACCGTCCTAAACTAGACATTGGCATTGAGGGTTGGCATCTAAAGGCATTTGCTTCACATTTGAGAGACAGGACATTTTCTGTAAATATTGGGAAGTTCTCTTCTGCATCAATCACTTGTGAGGTACCTCAAGACTCTGTCCTAAGCCCTATCTTATTCTCGTTATATATGCTTACCTTGGGTTCCATCTTTCAGAAATATAAAATCTGTTACCACTGCTATGCTGATGACACTCAGCTGAACCTTCCACTGAATAATTATGAAACAAAATCCCTGAAATCACTCTTAGATTGTCTTGAAGACATTAAATACTAGCTAGCTAAAAACTATTCAATTATATAACACAAAAGCATAAGTTATTGTATTTGGCCCCACAGATTCCACCAAGGTTATTGTTAATAACGTAGGGCCCCTATCCATCAATGAACATAGCTATGCAAAAAAATCTTGGGATCATTTTTGATTCAGATATCAAATTATGTAGTAGTAAATGCTGTGGTCAGAGGCAGTTGTCCAAATCCGGGCCAATGCCAGATTGAAACCCATTCTTTCGATTACGGAATTTAGAGACAGTTATTCATGCATTAATTTCCTCCCGTCTGGACTATTGTAACTCTTTGTACATGGGAATCTGTCAGTCTAACTTGTCTCGCCTTCAGCCTGTTCAAAATGCAGGCACTAGATTTTTAACTGGTACAAAAAGAGAGAAAGCATCACTTCGGTACTGGCTTCTCTCCACAGGCTATCTGTTAAATATGGGATTGATTTTATGTTTTTTTATTTGTTTATAATGCCCTACATGGATCAGCACCCTCCTATATTTCAGGCCACCTTAGCCAACAAACTGCTTTTATGCGTTCCACAGTCACGTTTGAAGTTTAAAGGAGATTGTACTTTTTCTGTTGCTGCTCCAAAGTTGTGGAACAGCCTACCTTTATATATTAGGTCCTTTACTAGTTGCAGCGTTTTTAAATCCCACCTTAAGACCTATATTTTTTCTTTAGCATTTGTGCCTGCAAAGGGGTAGGAAGTTCTGTTTATGATTGTCATGTCCTATAAATGTTTTGTTGGCTAAATGTTTTGACTGTACAGCACTTAGGTCGACATAAGTTGTTTTTAAATGTGCTTTATAAATACATTTTACTTGACTCCATCCAGCTGGACAGGGTTCTTTCACGGTTAAAGAATCCCAAAGTATAGATTGATTTCACTTACTTGTCCTCTCTATTGCGATCCACAGCATAAAACTGCTTCCGTAACCACCTAGGTAAGGGGGGGGAAAATACCAAGATAATGCCAAAGGGAGCATTAGAGACACTGCCATTTTAAATCAATGGTCACATAATACCCATTAATTGCTTTCCCACACAGAACAAAGTGGTACCTCTCAATCTGTAAAGGGGTTGGAGATTTGAGCGTGTCTGCGACTAGCCAGGTTAGCCCCTTCACCCACATGGTCATCTCCTCGTCAGACGTCGCTGAGGGATGGGGGGGGGGGGGTGGGGTCAAGGGGTCAAGGTTCACAGTTCTGACACAGTATCACAGTGGCATAACTCAAGGCGTTGTTGGTCAGCTAGACTGCGTGGAGGTAAAACACAGGGTTTACCTGCAAGGCTGAGAGCTTTGAGGCGGAACTCGGCGCCGTGAAGGATGACGAAGCAGTGAGCCTGGTCCAGCCGAGTGGCCGAGTCCTCCACGTAGCGCTCAAAGTCCCGGGACTTCTGGCCAGTTCGAATCTCCTTGATCTCCCTGATGTCGACTGGAGTGGGTGAACATACAGGGCGGTTAGTAAAGTCAAGCTTCTCACTTGTTGTAGGCTAGACAGTACCTACCCGTCAAACTCAGTTGGTTTGCAATTCATTTGACTTGCATTTACTTCCGTTGAACAACTTAATTTAGATGTTTGTTGTTTTTGTACCTACTTTCTCAATACTGATCGACACATCCCTTTCCAAATGCATCGCATGCAGAAATAAGCAAAGCCAAAAAGCCTGCAAGAAGAACATGTCAGTATGTTTCAAGGCAAGGTGCCAAAAAGCCATACAATCAGCTTGTCACCTGTTCAAAGCAAACGGTTGGGGGGGAAACAACAACAACAACATCTAACAGATACAATGCTATTTCTTTATGAACCAATTGTTAAGCAATTACCAACACGCTTATAGGAAAGGAAATTCAATCTGCACAGCGCTCCCACAAATGATGGCTAAAACATATTGGTCAACGAAATATTGCAGGAGCTGTACCATTAGACTTTAGTACTGCCTTTGATTTTATTGATCATAGTTTACTTTTTGGAAAATGTAGGTGTTATAGCTTTACTCAATCTGCTTTTGCATGTATAGAAAGTTACTTAACTAATAGAACACAGAACGTTTTTAATGGACGCTTCTCATATGTGTGGGATTCCACAGGGCTCTTCACTAGGACCACTGCTTTTTTCTATCTCAAATAATCATCTGATGGTTTGTAAAAAAGCCTGTGTGTCTACATATGCTGATGATTCAACACTATGTCTGCACCAGCTGTTGAATATATCCCCCTCAACAAAGAGTTGCAGAGTACATAGTATTTAATGTAGTATTTAACATAGTATTAAACTGGATTACAGTTAACAAACTTGTTCTGAATATATCCAGGACTAAGCGCATTGTATTTGGATATTCATTAAGCCCCAAGCCCCTGATGAATCTGGTACTGAACAATATTGCTGTTGAGCAAGTACAGGAGACAAAGCTTCTTGGTGTCACCTTACATTGTAATGTCATGGTCAAGACAGATTTATTGATGCAAAAGATGTGGAGATATCTGAATTTAAGAGATTATCTTTTTTAACACCATGTCTGAGTAAACATGTTCTGCGGACCCTAGTACTATTACATTTAGATTATTGCTCAGTGGTCTTGTCAGGAATAACAAAGATTAACTTAGAGAAGCTATAAAGGGGTCAGAGTAGAGCAGTTTGTCTTGCCCTTGAGTGCACACTGAGATCTAATAAACAAAACGTATGAACAACTCTTCTGGGTGAAGGTTAAAAGAAACACTTCTGTGTTTCATTAAAAAAGAAATATTTAAATCCCTGACTATCTGTATAGGCATCTTCTACCTGGTTTTAATGTACACACACATCCTACAAGATGCCACCAGTGGTAACTACACAATTCCATAAGCCAAAACAAATTCAAAACAACCTACGGTGTTGAATAGAGTGGTGGTTGAATAGAACTCCTTTTCAGGTCATATTGCTATAACTAAACGAATAAGAATAGTTTCAAACAAGAAAAGGAACCAGGCAAGCCTAATTCGGCAGGCCCGTGATTAGACAGAATAAACGATTTTGCCCTCCCTGGATTCAAACCAGGGTCTGCTGTGTGACAGGCTGTGTCTTTAACCACTATGTCACAGAGCTACGTGTGTGCTGAGTGTTCTGCATCTTTAAGCCAATTAGTTGAATCTCCACGGATGTCTGAACTAGCTCCCCACTTTAGCGAACATCCAAACCAACAAAATGTATAACAGGGTTGATACACTTCATTCAACATGTTCAATTAGAGATTACTTTAGGGACCGATTGGGACATACTCTCGTCATAAAATTGCATATCAACATTAGATCATTATTTCATGCACTGACATCACGCCAAGTTTGAATATTTAGCTAGAAACCACTAAGCAGTGTTAAACTTACATTTCTTATTAAGTTCACTTCCGCCACAAATAGCATCTAGGAATTGTATGGCTTTTGCCACTGGCCGTTTTATCAGCTTATTAGCCAGTAATAGGCTTACTAGTATCTACTTACTACTTGAAATAGTCCAAATAGTCATAAGAATTGAGTGGTTACTAGCGAGACTGAAGATGAACTTTACAAAGCCAAAGCCATTTCATGGCACGAAATTTGTTATTTTTTCATTCATAGGACACTGGTACAATAACTATCAATATAGGTGACAATAACTGACTCCTTCATCAGTAAAAAGACAAGAGAATCTTCAAACCCATCCTCTTACTGCGCAAGGGGGTGTGAAGTATGCAAATCCACCAGAAATAATCACAACATAACCATAAACAGTTTTGATTTTAGGCTTACTTAATAACATTGCTACTGAAGCTTGAAGCCAGCAATGTTGTCTTTTCCTGAACAAATCCTAGTTTATAATTTGTTTGGAAAAAAATAGCAATTGCTAGCGAGAATGAAGACGAACATCACACTGCCAAAGCTATTTAATTTCATGGCACAACAATGGCCATTTTTTTGTGATACAACAACTATCGATACAGGTGACGATAATTGACGTTGTCATCAAGTGAAAAGAAGAGAATCGTGGAAACCCCTCTTTTACTGCACAAAGGATTATGGTCTAGCTTACCCGAAAAAAGCATGCACTTAAAATAGTTGCAATATAACCATACACTTTTAATTTAGGCTTACTATAATAAAGCTATTGAAGCTTGTAGCCAGCAAAGTTTCAGTCTATCCTGCACAAATCCTAATGAATACTTTGTTTGGTCAGCAGCAAGGTATGAACCCTCATCCACTTCGTGTCTCTAGCTCAACTATGCTATTTAACAATGGGTAGTCAGTCAAGCGCTCAGTAAGAGACATTCGCTCTTTTCAGTCGGCTCTGCTAACACGGCCAGGCAAAAACAAGTGAAGCAAAATGTCGTGGCTGTTCATAATTGGAGATTAGTGTGCACTGTATATTTTTATTTGTTGTGTGTTGATGACTTTTCATTTGTTGTTTTGTTGTGCATTCTGTGTGGACCCTAGGAAGTATGTTTTTTGCATCATCTAATGGGGATAATTTAATTCCTAATAAAATGTAATCAATTGGAATGATGTTGCAAACCCTTATTAAATATGGACGGGAGATTAGTCCAAGAGGTCTAGTGACAGTGTGAATAGAGACTCAAGTTCTGATTTGGCCTAACGAGTTACTGCATGTGATAAGCCATCTGCAGTTGCCTCATTCGTTGCAGATTCTCCCGTTCTTGATCAATGTTAAATTCTGAACACCAGCTGTCGCATGTAAACAAATGCAATAATTCTTTAAGTGTTCGAACTATAATTTGGATTTCATGAATGTTCACATCCATTGCTCTTTCTGTAAATTTGGTAGATGTTACAGCTCTCCAGCCGCATGATGTGTGAGACTCATCCTTTAGGCAGTGGCCAGAGTCATAGTGACTGCTGTCCACGTTGCATTAGTGTCAGCGTTTTAGGTCCAATAAATCTCCGGGAGATAAAACATGGGTGCGCGCGCGCACACACACACACACACACACAAACAAACACACACACACACTGCTCCTGCTCCTCTTCCTGCCCAAACCACACATCCTGTGCTGCTCTCCCGCCTACGTGTGTGTGTGTGTGTGTGTGTGTGTGTGTGTGTGTGTGTGTGTGTGTGTGTGTGTGTGTGTGTCTATGCATGTGCCCGCATTCTCTCACCTACCCCTTCCTTTCAAAGAATCTCACACATAATTACCTTACATTGCAGACATCTATGCAGCAGTTGGGCCAGCAGACATCTGCTGATAAGACTAAGATGTTTGAGAGAACATTTTAAAAGTCAGCCTGTCCAAATATTTGCAGAGTTCTTGATGGGGGGGGGGGGTGTCAGAAGACCCTTCCAGAGGTGTCACCTTACACAGTGAGAGGATAATGGGCACCCGGTATTACATGCCAAAATGTCCTCCCTCTCTCCCCTTTCTTTGCCTTCTCCCACTGCTCTCACCGTTCTCTACTTCACTGCCTCCCTCGCTCTTCCTCCCCTCTCGCAATCACCTGCCTTAACGTCCCCCCAGTCTCTCCCTCGGTGACACTTGTTTACCTGAGGGGCGACATGAGTCTTCGGAGGCTAAACCCTGGGGAAGAGAGCGACCTACGCTCAGGTATCAGGGAGGTGTTGGAGCTTGGGCTAACAAGCCGGACGATGCACAGTCACTGTGAGGTAAGCCGCACTTGGCTGTGGTATTGCAGGTCGTCCTTTTCCCGAGCCACGAACCGACAGAATGGAAAAACCTATATCAATCACATTTATTTTATAAAGCACGTTATACAACAGCAGTTGTCACAAAGTGCTTTTACAAAACACCTGGCCTTAAACCCAAAAGGCGAAAACAACTTAAGTGTTGAATTTCAGTGGCTAGGACAAACTCCCTAAGAAACCTTGTCAAAGTGTGACACAGGCCTGCATACTGACACAGTTGTTTCCACAGAGGCGGGCAGGTGCATTTGCCGGAACAAGCCACACACAAACACATCTCACTCAAATGAGTCTGTTTCAGTATTTATCTAAATATCTCCC